>PVKH010034613.1:0-11841 GCA_004027955.1 Chaetophractus vellerosus | reverse complement strand
TTCATCCACACCTAGACCTGATTTAGATGACAAGATACTGGACTTCAAGCTGAGATGCTATAATGGGATGAAACTTTGGGGTCCTTATGAAAAGGTGAGTGTATTTTGCAGGTGGGAAGGATATTCATTGGGAGCCAGAGGGCAAACTGTGTTAGCTAACCTGGAGATGACCCCAATGATCCCTACCTCCTAACATTCACACCTTTGTGTAATCCCTCCAATATTATATCAAGGTTAGTCTGTGAAACCTGTGGAATATAGCAAAAGGGATGTGCTGTGTTGATTTTCTTCTGAGGCTAGATTATAAAAGACATTGATTTCTGTTTGGCTGTCTCTTGGATCATTTGCTCTGGAGAGAGCCAACTGCTATGCCATTAAGATACACAAGCAGCCATGTAGAGAGGCCCATGCAGTGAGAAACTGAGGCCTCTTACCAATAGCCAGTGTGAGCCATCTTGGAAGCACATACTTCAGCTCCAGAGAAGCCTTTAGATGAATGCAACTCTAGCCAACATCGTTTGTAACCTCCTTAGAGACTCTGTGCCAGATGTATGCAACTAAACTGCACCCAAATTCCTGAGCCACAGAAACAGTGAGATAGTGTTTGTTGTTTTAAACTGATAATTTGCTGTGCAGCATTAGATAACGAATACACTATTTCTCATAATCCTTGTTTTTGCTGTCATATCAAAAGAACAATTTTTGGAGGCTTCTGTTGAATGGGACTTTTTTCTATATTACACATTCAAAAAGTACATATTTTTACCAGAATATTTTTATTTCAAGAGCTAACACTTCTTCAAAAAGTAAAAACAATATCATTACTTCCCTGAGTATAAAGAACTACAATAAAAGACATTTACAAAATTAAGCCATTGGAGGTACATAATTCTCTGCATTCAATTATACTCTATTACAAATTTATTCTTAAAAATCTCATGTCTTTTGGAACTTTAATGTTTTTAAAAAACCCAAAATAAAACTTCATTTTGCACCTGTAATCTTAAGACATCAATCTAATCTGTCTTTTTCAAATTCCAGAGCAATCTTTAAAGCAGTGCTGTTGAGGCCAACAGATTGCATGTTACATATGATTGAAACAATTATTCCTCTTGGGGGAATCTTATTAGTGGTTGCTTCTTCATCCAGTTCTTCAGGAAGAATCAGCAGGACACTACTGGCACCCACTGCACCTCCAGTATGAGAGGCATAATGCCTCTGCTTCCTACAAGAACCATATGTTTGCTTCTTTTCCACAACACCCCATGCCATTGCATATTTACCCTCTTTATCCCAAGACATCTCTGTGTTAGGGACTGGTGTCCAAATCATAACCATTGTTTCTGGCTTGAGATACCCAGGTAAAAGATTTTCATTTGAGTTCTTAAACAGCCCAACTTGGTAACCATACAGCATTGCATTCCCAAATTTCAGAAGGTCGCCTACTGTAGACAGAAATCCACCACCAGCCCATTTATAGGAGTTATCCACGTAAGGTGTGTTGACAAGACGTCTCTTTTTATTATAAACATAAAATCTAAAATGAAATAAGAATGGTCATTAAAAATTTAATATTCTACTATTGACTGTACATGTGATAATAGGTAAATGGGTACATGGAACAGATTATATTTCAAAGCAATGATCACACATTCTCAGAAACTACCATTAATTTTCAGTATGATTCAGACCCTAATGAAACACAAATAACTGAATAAGCTACTCTTGCAAATTAAAGTATAGAAAGTTTTTTTCCCCTATTGACATGGCTTGCTTTGCTGAGGATAGCAAATTTTTAATACCTACAAAAACGTATTAATATTACACATGATATATTTGTCCTATGCATATGCAGAAACACTATAGCTTGGTAGAAATTCCTAGTCTTTGTGCTTAATTTTGAATCATGAGCCACAAATGAATTTTATACTAAAAGTGTACACACTGGGATGTTTAGGAATAAGGTTAATATTTGTAAGAAGCCTAGATTTCTTGGATAAAAATACCACATTAAAAATATGTATAATGATGTGACATGGTACTTTTTTGGTGTAGTAAGACAGGCTAGAATTAACAAACCTCAGTTTGAATTCCAGCTCTCACACTTACTCAAAGATATGCTTATTTTATTTAACGCTTACATGGTTTCTACTATATGCCTGGTACTGTTCTAAGAACTATACAAATATGAACAAATTTATTCTTATAACCATGTCAGGATGTAGATACTATTACAATTACCATTTTACAGATGAGGAAAACCTAGACAATATAAATAACTTGTCCAAGGTGACACATTGGACAAGTTATTTATAACTTGTAAGTTGCAGAGCTAGATTTAAACTAGGCAGTCTGGCATTCCATTCCATGCTGCCTTTCTGCCTAGCATCCTAATTATAAAATGGGGATAAAAATACTCACAGAACTGTTGTAAGAGTTAGAAATACATGTATAAGGCACTGTATGTATTTCTAGTAGGTATTAATAATAGATTTTATTCATGCATTCAACAACTATCTATGGCGTATCTACCATGTACCAGACACTGTTTTGGTACTGGGATAAAGTGTTAAAAGAGACAAAATGCCTGATCTCATTAGGTTTCTATTCTAGTATGAGACTGTACCATAAACATTAGACAAATAAAAAAATTAAAAATAAATTAAAAATAAAACAGCTCATGAGGAGCCTTTCAAGATTCATAAGAAGATTATGCTTTGGGGTTTTCAGCATGCTATCTTACTGCTAATGATCTTCATCTTCATTCTACCTGAGCTTTAAGCACTGTCAGATCCTGAACCTCACTACCACTTTTAACTGTTTTATATCTAAGGTTTCGAATTCAGAAATTTCTTCTGGTGACTATGACTTCTAATCCTTACCACTCTCTCCTTCTGAATCTGTCTTCTCTGTTCTTATCATGACTTCCCCATCTATTTCCCTTCCCTCTCCCCTATTTTTCTTAGGTTTTAAAATTTCTACTGATTTCATTGCTTTCTTTTCTAGTCTGAACTATACAATCAGCCGTTTCAACTATTTCAACTGTGGTCTTACTAGCACCTTTGGGGTTCTCATTTTTCTGATCTTATATCACTCCCTTCCACCAATCCTCAATCAATCTAGGTACCCCTTTCCTTGGTTCCTTATCTGCCAAGAAAGGCTGCAGGAATTCATATAACAAAGCTGACTGACAGCCACTTCATACTTTTGCTAATGTTCTTTACTGCTATTATCAAATCTTTTCATTCTTCTCTTGGCTGTTCCCTGGTATATTCCTCATAGTAGCTATTCCCAATCTCTTTCATTCTGAATCCTTTGTTCTACCTGGGCCCTAGTCAGTAGATAATCATTTCTTTTGTTTTACTGGGAAGATTGAGGCCATCCAAAGTGAGTTAGAATTCCCATCTTTATCTCAAAATATATTTATATCATCATCCATTCTTTTCTGCTCTCTAATCATTTAAGAACAACTCCTGTGGCTTCTAAGACTAATTTTACTACCTCCATCTTTGACCATATGTTCTACAACCTTGCTCTACCAGTTATACTTCCTAGATTATTTTATCTCCATGCAATAGTTAGAGACTGACTCTCCTCCATCTCCCATCTATTTGAACCTCTAATGGCTACCACTGCAATGAGAATAAAACCTAAACTTCTTACCATGGTCTAGAAGACAATCAAAGGTCTTCAAAAGAGGTAGTACCAACTCCCCCTAAGGGAAATTTTTGGAAGCATTTTTTTTCAGTTGTCACAATTATTAGATGGGTTCTACTGACATTTAGTGGATAGGGGCTCTGGGGTCCTAAGTGTAATTTGATGCATGAAACAGACTGCATTCTTCCAGACTGCCAGATCTTCAAATATCTTACCAGATATTCATATACGTAAAAAACCTTTTAACTAGCTGAGCCTGGAGCCCTCTCCATTTTACATAAACACATAGTACTTTTTGCACATTTTTACTATACAATGACTTTTTCTTGAATGTAAATGTCTGAAAATCGGGGAAAGATTGAACTTTATTTTGTTCAAAACTTTACCCAGAGTGTGTCACCATTTTGGAAAATCATGTCACCAAGAGCATGAGTTGAGGCACCAATATAATCCACCTATATCAGTCTTCATTTGCAGCTGCCACATTTACAGTGCTTTTATGTATTAAGCTGTATGTGACTAATTTATTATATCTTCTAGCATTGTAGTAAGTAAACTTTAAAATATTGAAATATTATTATAAAGTACATTCCTTTTCTTATTTATATTTCAGCTGGAGTATTGTATGTTTTTAAAATTATGAATGTAGTTATATAACTTTCATTTGAGGATATTAAAGGAGGCATTATGAAATATTTGTTAAATTAAGGGGCACTGGGTCTAAAGGCATTGAGACTCACTGTTCAATAAGATTTAGCCCACACATACCTTTTTGAATTCATCATTTACAATACCTTGCCCTATTTTTTTCATGCTAGTTTTACTTCTGTATTTGGAACAAGGCAAGCTAGCTCTCTCCCTATCATTTATGTCTTGGCTCATCTAGCATGGCCTCAGAGAGGACTTATCTAATCTCTCTCCCTGTTATATCCTATTGCCTTATTTTATTTTCTTCATATCAATATCTAAAATTCTTAAATTATTTACATGTTTATTTCTTCTCACAGAATTGACTTTCATAAAGGCAGGAACCTTTTCTACCTTGTTCACTGATATACCTAGATGAGTACTTGAGATACAGTAAGGGCTCATTAAATATGTTGAATAAGTAAAAGACTCATTTGATAGACAAATAATTAATGAAGATATACTACAAGGCACTGGAAAGACTAGTAAATTATACACTGTGGCTGCTCTCAAGGGGCTAACAGTTTTTTTTTTTAAATTATATATGTGACTTTATTTTTTAAAAACTCTATTCATTTCCAAATGAGTATGAGGTATATTAAAAATAGAAAGCTTTTAACTTATGTTTATCTCTTAGTCTGATCAATTCATTGGGAAGTAGGTTTCCTTGATCATAAAAATTCTTTCTACACTGGTTATGGGATTCAAATAAAATACTAAATCTATTTAAACAAACTTGGAACAGCACTTAATCAAAGGTAAACAGAATTAGATAAGAGATGTACTGCCCCTAAGGATCTGTGAAAACAATGATTTTATTTGAAATCATTCATCAAAAGATTTTTCATGATTAGTTGTACTCAAAGCATGCAGTACATTTAGTAAATTTTCAAAAGGAAATCAAGTTTCCATTTATTTGATAATTCTTGTATATGCATTTAATGGTTTTACAGATTTATTCCTTACAGTCTTTAAAAAATAGAGCAGGCAGCATTTTTTTTTTTAATTAGCTTTCCAAATGTTTTGTTTTGTATTGGGGGCCTGGGACTGAATTTGAGACCTCATACGTGGGAAGACAGCACTCAACCACTGAGCTACATTGGCTTCCCAGAGTTGGCTTTTTCATTTGTTTTGCTTGTTGTTTGTTTTTGTTTTTTCAGGAGGCACCTGGAACTGAACCTGGGACCTCCCATGTGGGAGGTGGGCGTTCAGCTGCTTGAGCCACATCTGCCCCATATTTCTTATTCTAAATGACCACTGTGGGAAAAATAAGCTAGATAAAGGAAAGTATTTAGAACTGCTGTGTATGTGCATCTTATTTGGCTGATAGACCATGCTCATATAAATTAGTTGCCACAGTACTTGAAGATACTTGCAAGTTTCAATCCATCCACATACTGCATTGTAGCACACAGCTACTTGATATTAATATTTGTTAAGTACTAAGTTGCAAATAATATATACCAAGGCAAACTTTCTGGACATAGTGAAACAGAATTTACCTGTACTCAAGGTTAACTTAGAAAACCTTTTTAAGATACATGTGCTATCAAAAATGGGATCACTGCCATTGGTAAGCCAGCAGCTATATGAGCCTGTTCACATTTAAGACACACTGAAAAATACTGTTTGCTATTAATCCACAGAGAGCAGCATTAAGTACAATATATATTGTTCCATGTTCAAATAGATTCCTGTCACTTTGAAATCATAATGGCCCCGTCCTTTACGCATTGAGTACCTACTACATGTTTTCTACTTCTGAAAGTTGGTTAATTTTTATGGGTATGAAATTGAAAGTTGTTAAGTTTTCCTTGATAGAATCATGTGGTTCTGGATTTTCCATCTTAAGCCTTATGCTCCCCTTCTCTTAGCCAGTGCTGCCTATCTCCTGTAGCCACACCAGGACTCACAGCAACCTCTGTTTCTCTCACACCAGAGCAGCCACCTTTGGAAGGGCTAATAGTCTTGTTGGATAGTCCTTCTCAAATTTCAATGTACCATACGAATCACGTGGGAATTCTGTTAAAATGCAGATTCTGCTTCAGTGGATCTGGGGTAGGGCTTGAAATTCTGCATTTCTAACAAGCTCTCAGGTGATACCAATACTGCTGGCCCCCAGATCATACTTTTAGAATAACAAGTTTGTGGAATGACTAATAAGATGGGTATGAGGAATCCAGAGCACTGGCGAGAGTGAACATTGTTGAAAGGGCTGCTCACGCATATTTTTGGCACGTTTTGGGAACTACAAAGTAGTTTGGTGGAAGCAGAGGATTTGAAGGGAAAAGTGGCAAGAGGTGATGCTGGGGTAGATAGGAGACAGATCTAAAAGAACTTTCTGTGCCATGCTAAGAACTTTGACTGTTTGACCACAGTTTACAAAATGCTCAACTTTCCTCTATCCTAAGGGAAAAAAATATCTTTATCCTGCTGTAGCTTCCAACTACCAGTCCTCTCTCTCTCCTCATTTACTGCCAATCTACATGAAATATCCACACCTTCTGTTTCCATGTACTTATTCTCCGTATTCGTTCTTCAACCCCTTAAAATCTCGCTTGTTCCCCCATCACTACTAAATAGCTCTCTTGTGGGTTATCAAGTATCTTCTAATTCCCTTTTACAGTCCTCAACCTGTAGCTCTATTAACTAGCATTTCCCTGACAATCCTCTCAGGTAATTCTACTCTCTGAGTGCTCTCTCAATCCTAGGATTCTTTATACCTGTTCAATAACCAGTGATTCCAGTTATATGAGATCTCTTCTACAGAGATAACTACAAATTTGCATCTGTCCCCAAACCCAGTCCCTGGATTTTCTACTAACATTAATAATTTCTCATATTTAGATTGGGAGAAAGGGATATACGGGCAGGAAAGATGTTTAACAGATCACCTGTGGGCTTCCTTTTCCCAAAACTATATCCTTCTTTCAAAATTCATAATTTTGAAGGGGTTGTGGGCATACATATTTTAAAAAGACTCCTTCTTCCTCCAAGATTCTTATATGCCCCCTAAAAGTCCAAGTCACAGTATCAGGTGAAGTAGGGGTAGCAGTGGGGAAAGGGGTGGACACAGGTATGTGCTTGAGATATAAAAGTCTACAGGGGATCTTAATATAGTCTTCTTTTGAGAATCAACTTGATAGGTGATCTTCTCATGTCTCAAAATCAACATCTCTAAAACTAAATTTTTTCCAAACCTCCTTATATTTGTCTTTATTAAAATCACAGTATAAAACTTTGGATGACTATTAACCCTCACATCCAATAAGATGCTAGATCCTGGGGGCTGGCTGTAGCCCAGTGGATAGGGCGCCGGGACACCACATGGGAGGCCCCGGGTTCGGTTCCCAGGGGCCTCTCTGAGCGGGGCAGACCGCCTTGAGGGGGCAAGCCACCGTGGGCGGGGCAGAGCCGCTGTGGGCAGAGCAAAAAGCCACCACGGGCAGGGCAAAGCCACCACGGGCAAGGCAAGTCGCCCACGAGCAGAACAGAGCCGCCCACGAGCAGGGCAAGCCACCGGCGAGTAGGCAAGGTTGCCGCTCACCGGTGAGCTGACTTGGCGCATCGCCGCAGCAGGGGGAGACAAAGCAGACACAGAAGAACGCAAAAAAAAATGAACACACAGCAAGAACAAGCAGAAGGGGGTGGGGTGGGGATATGTAAAATTTAAAAAAAAATTAAAGAAAAAAAAAGATGCTAGATCCTATTTATTTAACCTCTGCTTTGTGCTTACCCTTCTCCCTTTCTTCCATTCCTATGACCATTTCGTATTTTAGACTCATTACTTTCTGCCTCAACTCTGATTACACTTCTAATTCCAGCCAATCAAGTAAAATGGAATCTTAAGCTACATAATGGAAGCCATTTTCTCAGTGAAGAATGTATTTCATAGAGTGAACACCAAGCTTGAGAATGAACAATAATTTGTTTAACAATAATTCAAGCTTTGTGTAACCTTCTTTTAACAATAAAGCATTTCAAACCACTTATATTGAGGTTGGAAACTGGAACTCCTCAGTGATTCTAGATTTTAATCTAGAATTCTAGACTTTAAATAGGCAAATTATAGGCTCTAATCTCTTAGTTCCTTTTCTCAGAGGACATATCTGTGGCTTTTTCATGAAAATATTTTTTTTCAGCTGGATGATAAACATTATTATTTCAAATTCTTAAGGAATTTCTGCTTATAAGAATGGAATATAACAGAAGTTATTGAGTAAGTTACGGGAACATTTTTATAATGATTAACTGATAAATATCCTCTTCCGACTTATTTAAGGATCCCAAAATTCTGCACAAGAATGCTATATAACCACAGAAATCTACATCTATGGACTTAGAAATTCAAAATACTTTTATTTTTCAAATGTTTCATAAATACCTTTAGAAACAACCATGTACCACACTTTTTATTTTATTGTCAACAGAAGTTTAAAAATCCACAGAATTTACAATGCATATTATCAAAACCATCCTTCTCTTTTCTCTTAAGTAATGGAGTTATAGCAAAGCACATGTCTGTTCAGCTAGAAACTAAGTTTCCCAGCCTCCCTTATAGTTAAGTGTTACCATATGGCTAAGATTTTTTTTTTTAATATGGCTAAGTTTTTGCCTGCAGAAGGTGAACAGAAGTGAAGTGTGCCACTTAAGGCACTGGGTGCATGCTCCTCCACAACCTTTTGCACTCTCCCAGGAGCTGAACACCAATGCAGCTGTGACCTAACGTCAATCATACAGACGAAGATATTGTCATACTGACTGGAAGAGTAACAAGCTGGAAGAGATCTGGGTCCCTGAAAATGACTGTGGAGCAGAGGTGTCTGCTCATGTGAACTGCTCTCCTCAGGAATGTTACAAGTGAAAATTGAACTTTCGATTTCTTCAAGCCACTGCAGTTTGGGGTCTCTTTGCTATAGCAACCTAGCCTTTACCCTAAATTTTATATTTACCCTTATTACACACAATGCATGTTATTTTCTATTCTACGCTATTCCATTAAAGAAAGAAATGCTGATACTCAACCCACCAAACTAGTTTTCCAACTCACTAATTGGCCAAAACCTGAGTTTGAAAATCACTATACTAGGGGGAAAAAAGGAATGGAAAGGAAAATCAGTAAATAACACAAATACTTAGTCTTAATAATTTTAACCACAAATAATTAAGAGATACTGAACTGGTCATTTTATAAACTTCTGACTTAGCTTTCTAACATCTGGCACAAGTGCCCCCCCCCTTTTTAAATTATATATTCCCCTCTTTCTGCTTGTTCTTGCTGTGTTCATTTTGGCGTTCTTCTGTGTCTGCTTGTCTCTCCCTGCTTGTCTCCCCCCATTGCGGTGACCCGCCGAGTCAGCTCACCGCACAGCGGCCTTGCCTGCTCACAGGGGCTTGCCCTGCCCGTGGCGGCTTTTTGCCCTGCCTGTGGCGGCTTTTTGCCCTGCCTGTGGCGGCTTGCCTTCTCAAGGCGGTCTGCCCGCTCGAAGAGGCCCCGGGAACTGAACCCGGGGCCTCCCATGTGGTAAACCGGCGCCCTCCCAACTGGGCTACAGCCAGCCCCACAACTGCCCTTTGATTAGTATTTTTCCTTGATCTTTCTGAATTAAAGCTTTTTGAAAAGTTACCAAGCATTTACTTTTCAAATATTTTTCCCTCTAATAATAAAACTCCAAGTTTCTTTAAAATGTAAAATGAATCTTCATTGGATTTTGACCACTGTATTCAACTTAATTTTTATCATTTGTCTGAAAAGCCTGGAGTTTTTCTGTACAAAGTAAGCTCAGATTTTTATAAAATAACAAAATAGTTTTAAAGGCAGTTATTCAAATGCTTCCATGTGTGATTTTAAAGTATACCAGTTCAAATAAGGAATCTTTATGTATTTGGTTTGCATTATTTTAACCCTGTCTCATCTCAATTGAATATTTAACTTTTTAGCACTTTCAGACAATTATTTTAAATAATGCAAATTGTTTTAGTTATTTTAAATTATTTTAGATAATGTACATCAGTAGCTAAAACCATAAACCATAGAAAACTCCTCCATAACACAAAGCGTAAACTAATTTTAAAATATTAAAAGGTTAAACCCTTTTCTATTATAGTGGTGAATCAAATTATGAAATTTTCTAAAATCATAGCATTTTCCCCTAAGGATAAAAATTCTAGTTAATTTATCAAAGTCACTGTTCTAAAGACTCTCCATATTATATCACAACTTGTTTGAGCAATTTGCCTAGAATTTTCTTTTTATACCCAAACCAAATTTACATAAAGAACTCCAATTTTGAGTTAAAAGCTGTAAAAAGCTGGGATTAACTATTGCTTAAATGTTTTAAATTGTAATCCTTTTAACTAAAAAGTTCCTGAGTTAACATACTAAAGGATGTCTAAGTATAGTCTTTAAAAAACATATATTTTTAAATGTTCAGTTATTTTAGTTATAAATAATTGAACATAAAAATACTTAAATAGTATTTTTATAATACACTAAAATTCTTAAATACCCTTACTAATGGAATATGGCAGGAGGTTTACGTAACCCAAATCAAAAGACCCATTTTAATGTCACTAGTAACACAAAATCAAACAAAACGCTTTGGTTAAAAAAATACAGACAGGGGAGCTGGAATAGCTCAGTGGTTAAGCACTGGCTTCCCACATACAAGGTCCTGGGTTCAATCCCCAGCCTCTCAAAAACCAAACCAAAACAAACCAAACCAAAACAAAAAAACCACATAGACAAATAACCAAATAACCATTTATCTTTACAAATAGTTTTCTTTTACCTTCTAAAAATATTTTATATATTAAATATTTTTAAACTAAGATTTTAAATGATAATAACATGTTATAACTCACTGAATAAAACAAGAAACCATAAGTGCACAGTGATATGAAAAAAAAAAAACTTGAGAGAAGGGGAGTACTTTCTTATAATAGGATGCCAACTAATAAATACAGAACAAATGATGGAATTAGAAAATTACCATCACTGTAATAACTTATTCAGTCAAGAATCATCAATGGATATTAAAACTAATAGCTGAAAATTTGATGAGAAACAGGATTTTTACATAGTCTCAAACTATCTCCACACAATATACTTGTTATTTACAAAGGGAAAAACAGTGACTTTTCAATGGAGAAGCCTGACAGGCACCACCTCAACAAAGTGATCAAAATTACCATTACCAATAATGGGACAAATTGACATGATGTGTCTCCCAATACAATGCACTGGGAAGGCTAAATCAGTCCTGTGGTATTCCCAGCCCAAACTGCATAACTTGAATCTAAACATGAGGACATGTCAGATAAACCCAAATTAAAGGACCTTCTACAGGGGCCGGCTGTTTAGCCCAGTGGATAGGGCGCTGGTACACCACATGGGAGGCCCTGGGTTTGGTTCCCGGGGACCTCTCTGAGCGGGCAGACCGCCTGAGAAGGCAAAGCCGCCGTGGGCGGGGCAAAAAGCCACCACGGGCAGGGCAA
>PVKH010034612.1:0-11842 GCA_004027955.1 Chaetophractus vellerosus | reverse complement strand
TCACAATGTTTACTGAACACTTATAGTTTATGTATGTTCATGTATGAATGATAAACTTCAATAAATTGTTTTAAAAAACCATATTGCACAGCCAAAAAAAAAAGAAATACACTGAACTGAATGAAAATGAAAACACAAAAATATGAAAATTTATATAAAATGGACTAAATCCTCAAAACCGATTATAATTCAATCAATATGAAATAGAAGACTTGGATAGCCTTGGGATTATTAACGAAATTGAAATTATGTTTATAAAATTCCCCCAAAAGAAACCTTCAGACCCAAAATTTCAATGGAGAATTCTACAAACATTTACAACGAATTAACATGACAATTCTACATGGCCTCTGCCAAAAGCTATATATCCTTACACTATAGCATATAATCAGTAAAATACCTCCTATCTAGAGCACTACTATAGCTAAAAATAGAGAATATTTATTGACACCAAGATTCACAGGAGAGACAAAACTTTTCAGGCCCTTTTGGCTGAAGCATTTACATTTTTTAGGAGAGAGGCAAAGATTTAAAGGAACTATTAAACCATTATTCCTATCTCAGGGATTTCCTTTTAATCATAAGATGAGAATGGGTTTTACTAATAAATGAAACTAGCATTTTGGTTGAACTAGTGGACCACAATCTGTAGCTTGAATGATGCTCCCAGAGCCTCACTCTTAAAAATGATCCGTGTCACCAGAGGGTTATACGATTACAACTCGTGGAGCTGCACATCTGGACTTCACTGAGGCAGGGCCACACCTGCCTTGCGGCTGAGACCAGGGCGTCTATAGAACCTGCCCTTCACCTAGCTAAGACCTCCTTTAAATCTGGTCTCAAATTTCTCCTACCCTGGAGTTGTCCCTGACAGCTGTAGCAGAAAAGGAAAGCGGTAATTTCAACATGATATTGATAATGCAAATGTCATAATAACCACAATATTCAAACACACTTTTGTTATTGATGGATATTAGAGCTGAGGAACATGGAATCCAGATTCTAAAATACCTTGATGAGCTATGGAATGAAACATCTTTTACATCTGTGGTCCTGCAAAGTACCCTGCTGGTGGTCTCTTTAAAAGAGGGTCCAAAATCCTTTAGGGGGAGGCCAGTGACCAATGAAGTCATGACTGCATTTGGACCAAGAAAGCAGCCATCCGATTCCTTTCGTTACATCCCACCGTAGTATGAAGTAGATACAGAAGGAACTTCCCCTGAGAGGAGAGGAATTTAAATTTCCTTCAAGGGGCCAACTGGATAGCCCAGTGGATAGGGTGTCGGCATACCACATGGGAGGCCCTGGGTTCGGTTCCCGGGGACCTCTCCTAGCGGGCAGACCGCCTTGAGAATGGAAAGCTGCCATGGGCGGGCCAGAGCCGCCGTGGGCAGGGCAAAAAGCTGCCACAGACAGGGCAAAAGCCGCCATGGGCAGGGCAGGTCGCCCGCGAATGGAGCGCAGCCAGCCACCCACGAACTGAAAGCCGGCCGTGATGGAAGCAGAAGCCGCCCACAAGCGGGGAAAGCCGCGCCTGCGCAGTGACCAGTCTTGGCGCGTCGCCGCAGCGGGGGGGAAGGGGAGATATGTAATAAAATAAATAAATCTTTAAAAAAAAAATAAAAATAAATTTCCTTCAAGTATAACAGTGAGGTCAAAAGGAAAAAAAGGACTATTTGGAGAAGGTATGTGGGATGCACATTGTCTCCCTGCGGAATCCAAAGAAACCAATCCAGTTCCCGGGAAGCTATAGTCTTTCCTATCCAGTTCAGTGATTGACAGGGAATCACACATACTGATTTATCCGGGACAGCTCTAGTGTCTGTCTTGTTCTAGAGTGATCTTTAATTATATCCTTTATCTTTCCTAAATGTCCAGCTTGGATGGTAAATGCTATGGTCATCCTATTGAGTAGAATATTTTAAGATTTTGACACAGTGGTTGCTTTCTTTGCTTTTCTTCTCAAATGTAGTTGAAGAGCCTTAAGAACAGAGGCCCCATCCAATCCTTCCTTGGTTTTCTCAGCTATCCTGAGTTGTTTGATATGAAATGCTAAGTTTAACAAAGAGGTCCAGAGATCATGTGGCCATAAGCACCTTGAGGCCAGGGGTTGAATCTTAGTAATTTGTCTATAAACCATACTTGATAGATACCACATCTGGCTTATAGTTAAAATCAATAAATACTTGTTCAGTAAATGGCTCGTCCTCTTGATTTATTGTGAGGATACAATTAAGTCTCAGGAGGCCAATGGCTGGGACGTGCAGCCATTTGATCGGGAGCTAACTGTGTCTCTCTGGACCAGAACGTCCACAGCAGCAGTAACGCAGTCTCTTTAAGGAGGGAACATAAATCTCTCTGAGAAATTCGAATCCAGCTTTTTATCACTTCACGGCAGAGGCAACCCTTGCCTGAGATTTTCTTTTTAATGGTTTATTAATGCAGTCAGCATCTGACAGTTTGAGTATTTTAATTTCGCTTGATCTGAATACTACTTCTGACATTGTTGATTATAACATCCTCCTAGATCACTTTGAATGTTATGTCAGCTTAGCTGAATCGAGTTTGAGTGGATATCACTCATGTTTGCTCAACAGCAATCACCTTTTCCCTATGAGAGAGCTCTTTACTTCTTCTGCACTGACATAATATGTAAGGCTTAGGGCTTCACTTGAGAAGCTTCATACAACACCCCATCTGGCAACTCCAGGCAAGGCTGTAGATCTCTAAAGAGGAAGGAAAATGGAGAGCAAAGACATCTGTCTTGAGGGGTTCAAATTCTGTCTCTGTGTGACAAGTTACATTACCTCTCAGCCTCTTGGGGTCCCCACCTCCAGTGGAGATAAATAGACCTATCTTACCCTGTTGGGAGGATAATTAGAGGATCCAATACCTCCTGCTGGCCTCTACTGGGGCCATCCACTAGGAAGGACGCTTGAAAGAACACCCTGCAAAAGTCTCATGTTCTGGGTCAACATTACGGAAGCATTGCCTGAAGCTAGGGCAAAAATTAGAAGTGGCTCCTGACTTTGGAATCTTGAACCTTTTTATTTGTTCTCTTCTCCATTTCACTAAGATTTTTCATATATTATTTAAACATATCTGCCTCCTACACTAGATTAGGCATTATCGATGAGGCCAAAAGTTCTGAATTCTTCAGCTTTGGATTTCCTTAGAATTTGAGACACCAAGTAACTTATCAGGACATTTTGAGTGTAAAAGGGGATGATATTGATAATTACTCCAGATGATAAGCCATAAACCTGGATTTTTCTGGCCAATTGATAACATTGCCCTACATAGAAACCCTTGCATAAACATATGTGAATAAGACATATTTAATAAATTACTGACAAATTAAACATTTATAGGCTGATTCCTCACAAATCAAAATCAACATTTCCAAATTCAAATTTGCATCCCATGGAGCTATTTTTAAACTTGTATTCACTTATATACATTGCTACCATAAAATTCTCTCTATTTTGCAAAATAGATATATTAGTGCATCTTTGGACTTCTCCCTCTTCCCATATCCATATGGGTTATGCCAAATTTGGTCGGTCCTGTCTCCTAAATATACTTAAAATCCATTTCCTTTCTATTTTCCTCATTGATGCAGTCTTAGCACAGTTTTAATTACGAATGTCATGGAAGCTTATAATGTGGTATTCTTACTTCTACTATTCCTGCTCTTCCAAAGCAAATGCACTATTCTTGTTGATTTAATTTTAATTAGTTCGTTAATTAAATGGAAACTAATTAAATTCAAATCATCCAAATATCATCATTTGACTCCCATATTTTCAAATTTCAGCTATTCCCCCCAATGTCTTTATTATAATGCTCAAGCCCAAAATCATTTGAATGGCCAGTCTGACTTCATTATGCAATTGAATCCCCACAGCCTGTCTCTTATTCCTTTGTGCAATGCCGTGAACCCTCCTAATATCTCGTGTTTCCCTGCATATTGAATTATTTAAACCATAACAGCTATTATATCTTCCTGGAACCACCTTCCTGACTTCTTTACGTGAAGAATTCCTAATTTTTATTTCAACTTCAATTCATTTGGTGCCTCTCTGTGAAAATGTTCTGCCCCCTGGAGGAAGGATTGGGAATCACTTCCTTTAAGTTTCCAAGGCACTCCATGCATATTTCTACAATAACATGGTGCTTGTTTTAAATGACTGCATCTGCATAGGAGGATGAGCTTTGTCCTCGACTCTGCTTTATTATCTTCTCTCTGTGCAGCTTCTTGAAAGCACCTTTTGGTCATTGAATATCTGTGTATGGAAAAAAAGAAACTAAGAGAAATAAAGCAAAAGACTGTACAGCTTCTTGGTTTCTGTGAATCTTTCCAAAATCCTGGCACTCAGAAGTTAATTTGCTGCTGCCAATTGTGATGAATAACGATGTTAGTTTTTATTACTATCACTACAATTATCAACAGCAACGTGGGGAAACTCCATTTTTTGAACAATCATTGTGGTCCAAAAACTACACTAGTACCTATTTGTCGAGTAGCTTCTATGCACCTATCATTGTTATAAGTGATGAGGATAATAGTAAAAATTACAATATTGCCACTTATGGAGAATTTATGACCTACTAAGCACTGATCTGAATTAAGCAGTTTAGTGTGGGAGAGAGTGTGGTCTATAATGTGAAGTATGGTCCATGTTTAATGGCAAAGCCCCAGGATGTGTTTATCCGTTGCAGGTGATATGCCACTCTAATAAAGGATGTTTTGTGTGACAGTGTGGGAGGTGTGGGAGGTGGGGCATATGGGAATCCCTATATTTTTTGTGTAACATTTATGTAATCTAAGTATCTAAAAAAAACTTTATTTAAAAAAAAAGGCAGGCAAAAAGTATTTCATGCAAATAGTAACCCAAAAAAGAGCTGGAGTAGACCAGATAAAGGTAAAATAACTATATTATACTATGAACAATAGTTACTCAGTGTAACTGGAGAATTGTTCCTGTGATCAGTATTCTGTAATTTTCTTCATATAAAATAAACACTTGCTTTTAATTGAGGAGGAAAAATAAATAAATTAAGCAGTTTACAATTAGTTGATTTTTTAGAAAGAAGTTAAAGAAATAATCCAGAGCTCCATAAATATTAGGATGTGACATCAGGATTCAGTCCTAGGCAGTCTGGCTTTAATGTGTATGTTCTCAAAGATGCTGCTATCCTGGAACAGACCAGATACAGTCCCTTTTCACATGAAGCTCATAGACACACGAGGGAAAAAAGAGAGATGGTTGATCTCTCGTGTTCAAGGACCAGGAAGGAAGCCCACATGTCTGGAACACAGTGAGCAAGTAGGAAGCCTCAGAAGTGAGGCTGGAGTAGAAAGAGCTTTGGCTTGGAGAGAAGTTTGGGTGGTTTTTTAATCTAAGTGTGATGGAAAGATGACAGAAGGTTTAAAGCAGCGATATAAAGTAACATGATTTAAAATTTTAAAACACTCTGGCTGCCGTGTAGAGAATGGATTTCAGGGGTGAGGACTAGAACCAGAGAGACCAGTTAGGACTCAACTGAGTAGGGCCAGGATTACAACGATGGTGGTTCAAACTCAGGTTGTAGTGACACAGATGGATATCTCTAGAGCGTCACATCAAGTGCTCCCTATGAATTTGTAAGGTAGACATTATTTTTACAATTTTCAGTATGAGGGAAGTGAGGCTCAGAGTGTTTTAATCTTTAAAACAAGGAAAATTCCCAATTAAAGTCCAGTTATACAAGCTGAGTACGGGTTGGAAGCTAGATCTGTTCGATTCCAAAGTCCACATATTCAACATTCTGACATTTCTGGGAGGAGAAGAGAATTTCCCAGGGATTCAGAAGCCTCTGAGGCTGCTCTGGCTAATGATAACCCTAGTAATGGAAACTGGGAATAAAATACAGTGTGATGGTTAGGCTTATGTGTCAGCTTGGCCAGGTAATGGTACCCAGTTGTTTGGTGAAGCAAGAGCTGACCTAATTGTTACTGTGAGGACATTCATGGACTTACATCCTCAGTGAGTTGATTGCATCTATGGTGGATTATACCCACAATTAACTGAGTAGTTTCCTTCAGCAATGAGAGAAGTCTCATCTAATCAGTTGAAGGCCTTAAAAGGAGAAGTGATTTCACCAGTCAGAAGGGAAAATTTCCATCTCTACTTCAGACAGAAAGCTTCTGGGGAATTCATTGAGGACTTTTCTTCAAAGTTCCTGGCTTGTAGCCTGTCCTACGGAATTTGTACTCATGCACCTCCATGATCGCATGAGACAGTTTTATACAATTTCATAATATTTTACAGATGTCTCTTATCAGTTCTGTTTCCCTAGAGAACTCTGACTAATACAGCTTGGTACCAGGAATACCAAGACTAATACAGGCAGTATCCAAAGAGTGTAGAAAACTGAAGTCATAGTTCAAGAACTTCCTGGTCCTGTGCACATGGGTGGTTATCACAGGTGGGCTTTGGTTGTAACGATGACCACGTGGTCTGACCTGACATGGTGATTTCCTGTGGCTGGACACACGGGAGCCAGAACCACCTCTCTGATGGCAGACACTGATGATGTTTTATGGCCTGGACAAGCAGGTAAAGAAATGGACATAGACTAAGCAGAATCTCAAAGAGGACTATTAAAGGAGAAGACAATCTCCATAGACTATAACCAGGTTAAAAGGGAGGCTCTAGGATCATTTCTGTAACACAGATGTGAAGGAAGAGATAAAGAATTAGAAATGGGCTATAGACTTCTCTGGTCTCTAACTGACACTGGATTAGTAGAAAACTTGTTCAGGATTAAGTTTGGTGGCTGACTTCCTTCATACTCTTAGGAGTTATGGGATCTGTGCAGTTTTCTTTCATTGATCCTCATGCTGCTTATTTGTAAGATGAGGCTGATGGAATACATTATGGCTAATTTCCCTTGAAATCACTAATTCCTTTATGTAACAAACATAAAACATCACTAATTTACAGCCCAATGATTTCATATGTAAATAAAGTATGTTAGACTATGGTGTGATTTATTTTTTTAAAAAACATGTTACCCTAATTAATAGCATAAAGCATGTCTTCAGGTACAATATGTAATTTCCTCAACAGTGATTCAAACCTCCTATTGTATGTCACAATGGTAGCACCATCCATCTAGTCAAGCAATTCCAAACATTGATAAACAACAACACATCTGATTAATGCTCAAACCATGTAGAGTCTTTGTTCTTAAAGCATTGATCCTTCTACTGAGGAACTAATCATTTCTCACTGGAGTTACTATAATATCATCTCTATCTGTCCTCCGCATCTTACCTGGGTCTCTCCAATTCTCCTTCAGTACGTTTGTCAAACCAATAATTTAAAACAAATATACAATACCATCTCAGCTCTGTTGAAGATCCATCAATGACTCCCCATAGTGTTCTGGAAAAAATTCCAATTCATTAATACAGGAGGCCTTTTAGCATTTATGTGATTTGGTCTACACTTCATCACGCTTCAGCTCTGCCATTCTCCACACATATCATCCTAGACAGAAGTGACTGAAAATTCCCTGACAATAGCATATCCATGTCTCTATGCCTTCTAAAATATTTTCCTCTTGCTTAAAATATGCTTTATCCAGCCCTGAGAGTTCTACTTTTTCATCAAGATACAGCCCAAATAAACCCTTTCTAAAACCTCCGCTTTGCTAATCCCCTACCTCCAAATCTCAGAGTTCCTCCTGCATTTTGATTACATTTCAGGGTTCTTACATAGTATATCTACCATAGAATTTACCATGTATTACTATTATCAATTTATTTGTTAGTGCAAGCGTAAAATTCATCATTGTTGTTAAAACCATGGCTTTTTCATCTCTGGATCCTTAACCACTAGAACTGTGTTTGGCACATAATCGGTACATAAAACATGTTTTGAATAAATAAGTTATTGAATTCATCTTATTCTCATCAGTAAAAGAAAACCTATAAAATATATTCAATTAACAATAGTTTGTTCAAGTTATGACATGCACATGAAAACTGTTGTGACTTGTAATGGATTATCCATTTTTATTTAAAATTTCCCCATCCTAAAATATATTCTCTAAGTTTACATCTTAATAATTTAGAAAAGTCTGTGTTTTGCTTAATTTCCCTATAGAAAGACATAATATTCATGGGGTCAAATATATCACAGTGAATGATGGATATAACATAATGTCTACAGAAAACAAAGACTTTAGCATTTTGTCAGTTGGAAATGAAAAACTGTGGTGATATTGATGATTGCAAAAATAATCTAACTGCCTTACAGTGTACAAAAACACTGTGGTGATAATGATGAAAGCCACATAATCTAACTGCTTTACAGTGTACAAAAATGCTCATCTAAACACCTGGAGTGTGAAAATACCACCCCTGGCCATGAAAATGATGGTGATTTTATCTTTTAAATTATTTCAAGTCATCAAACCAATTAATGTCAACAGCTTGAAAGGGGTGTTGTTTAATTTCATAAACAATCACAACATTTTTATCTATGCAAAGTAAGATAAGTATAATTAGAGCTTATTCCTGAAAGCTCAAAGCAGTTCTTTGCAAGAGGCAGGAAGGACTTTCCCCACCTGTCATCTCCACCGGGACGTGTGAAGGGATACCTCTATGGTTGGCAGCATTTCAAAAAAGAAGAGCAGGGAGCTCAAGTGGTTGAGTACCTGCTTCCCATGTACCAGGTCCCAGGTTCAATCCCCAGCCCTGGTACCTCAAAAAAAAAAAAAAAAAAAAAAAAGTGTACTACAACCACTTTCTGTGATAAAGTGGTGATAGGAACAGAAGTGGGAAATGAAGCAACTTAAAATCTTTTTTGACATTTTGTAACTTTGGGCAACATTATCTTTACATTCTAATGCCAGAAGAGGGAAAGAACACGATTATTGGGAAGATCTATGCCAAATCCTGTGTAAGTGCTTTGATTGCGCCCAGCAACATTACATGGTTAAGAAATGATAAGGATTGTGGGAAGATGGCGCCAGATGAATAGGCAGAGATGAAAGCTCTCACAAAAACAACAGGGAGAGCCAAAAGCTGTCCAAGGGACCTGCTTTGGGGGTCATCAGACAAGGACAGTGCTACACACCTGCCAGGAGCGTGAAGGACAGAGAGATGAAGAAGCTGAAATTTCGAAAGTGAGTTACCAAGCTCCCACGGCAGCTGAGAAGGGCTCCCCTCCCCCACCTCCAAGATATTAAGCTGGGGTAAAACCCCTGGCTCACTGTCACTGACTGAGAGGGGAACAGACATCTTCCTCCCTGTTAGCTGTTTCAACGGAAAAGGGGTGGGTGGTCGGAGTGCTTTACTTCAGTGAATTTGGCCAGGACAGCCTGCTTTCAATCTCCAGTCTAGAGAGTCAACACAAGAACACAGGAAAGCTGAGACTGAAACACCTCAGTGGAAAGGTGCACTGATTATCGCCATCTGCTGGCAGGTTTTGAAACTGCATGTACAAAAACGTCACATTCTCTGTATGCAACCCCTAAGAGAAAATCTGCACCCCAGTAGTGAGTCCTTGGCCTGATTTTGAAAACTTAAGCTGGGAAATTTTAAAGACTGAGAATAAGTTCAACCAAATATCAAAGAGCTGTGGGAAAGAAAAACAATAGATAAGAGAGAGAAATTTGCCATCATAGTAAACACAGCAACATATTCAGATGCCTAGACATCAGCAAAAAATTACAAGCTATACTAGGAAGCAGGAAGAGATGGCCCAACCAAAAGAACAAACCAAATATCCTGAAGAGATACAGGATTTAATACAATTAATCAGTGATAATCACACAACTCTCCTAAATCACTTCAAAGAATTTAAAGAAAATATGACTAAAGAAGTAAAAGATATTAAGAAGACACTGAGAAAGCATAAAGAACAATTTGAAAGCCTGCAAAGAAAAGTAACAGACCTTATGGGAATGAAAGTCACGACAGATGAGATTGAAAATATATTAGAGGGGCCGGCTGTATAGCCCAGTGGATAGGGCGCTGGTTTACGACATGGGAGGCCCTGGGTTCGGGCTGGCGGACCACTTGAGAAGGCAAAAGCCGCCGTAGGCAGGGCAGAGACGCCATGGGCAGGGCAAAAGCCGCCACAGGCAGAGCAGAGTCGCCTGCGAGCAGAGTGGAGCCACCCGCGGGCAGGGCAGAGCTGCCCACAAGTGGGGCAAGCTGCCCGTGAGTGGGCAAGGCCACTGCTCACTGGTGAAGCTGACTGGGCGCCTCACCACAGCGGGGGCGGGGGGTGGGAGACAAAAAGCAGAAAATAAAACATAAATCTTAAAAAAAAAAAAGCTGTTGGAGACTTTCTTAAATATATATTTTAGGGACACATAAGAGCAGATTTGAATTGCTTGAAGGCAGAATTAATGGTTTCAAGGACAAAACATCTGAACTGGAAAAGCCAGGAAAACAGAAAGAGAAGAGAATGGGAGAATGAATGGAGTTTCAAGGAATTGAATGACAATGTGAAACACAAACTTTTGCATTATTGGTGTCCCAGAAGGAGAAGAGAATGGAAAAGGGGCAGAAAGAATATTTGAGGAAATAATGACCAAAAACTTTCACAACCCTTATGAAGGACGTAAATATTAACAACCAAGAAGGACAATGTACCCCAAATAGAATAGATCTAAATAGACCTACCCTGATACAGCTACTGTTTAGAATGACAAATATCAGACATAAAGAGAGGATTCTGAAAGCAGCAAGAGAAAAGCATAGCATCACATGCAAGGGAAACCCAATATGATTAAGTGCCAACCTCTCATCAGAAAGCATGGAGGAGAGAAGAAAGTGGTAAGATGTATTAAAGGTACTGAAAGAAAAACTTCCAGCCAAGAATTCTGTACCCAGCAAAGCTGTTCTTCAAAAATAAGAGTGAGTTCAAAGTCTTTACAGATAAACAAAAACTGATAGAATATGTTACCAAAAGACCAGATTTGCAAGAGATACTAAAGGGGGTACTGGAGCTTGAAAGGAGAAATCAAGGATGAGAGATTTGGAGAAGAGTTTAGAATTGAAGATTATTAGGAAGGGTAAACTAAAGGATAAGAAGACAGACAGTAGAACAATATAACCACAGAGATCCAGGACAAAATGGATGAAGTAATTTGAAGTTTTCAAGTAGCCCTTCACATCTATCCAATGAACCCTGAAATACAGAAAGAAGACCTTTCTTGGGCAGGAACACTCCAGGAGCAGCAGAAAGTGGCACAGATGATCGAAAAGAGTGAACCATCAGCAGAAGAACAGTTTCCTCACCAAAGTCAATTCCTGACTATGACTTTGAAAGTGATGAGATTCTTGCTGTTTGTGCAGCTATTGCTGAGAAGCAGAAGAAGCTTCAACAAATAAAACAATGGTTATTGTGTCTGCTTCTGGGACTGTAGAGACTGCAACTGGGAAGGAAGATGGTGCTCCAATACCAGATGGCTCTGTTTTTATCAAAGCCTGATGAAGGAAAATGCATAGCATGAATTATTTGAATCTGTCTTTTTTGATTATCATTTGAAGTTTTAGACATAGTGTATTAGTCAGCCAAAGGGGTGTTGATGCAAAATACCAGAAATTTGTTGGCATTTATAAAGGGTATTTTTGGGGGTTAGAAGCCTACAGTCACAAGAGTCCAACTCAAGTTACCAAAGAATGTACTTTCTCATCCAAAGTCATTGGCCATGTGTTGGAGCAAGTTGGCAGGTGATGTCTGTGAGGGGTTCAGCCTTCCATCTTCCACTTAAGGCTCTGTGGTCCCAGCTTCTTCCAATATCAGCTGTAGGCTGAGATGTCTCGTCTCTCTCC
>PVKH010034611.1:0-11831 GCA_004027955.1 Chaetophractus vellerosus | reverse complement strand
TTCAGCAAATATTTGCTGTAGTGCTTCTAATTAAGTGAAGAAAGTGAGCATAAACCATTAAGAAAGCTTGACTCTGGCCTAAGTTTATGTTACATATTTTCTAAAGAATAAAATTAAGAACCTCAATAAATAAGTGCTTTTTGCAAGAAAGTGATTATGATGGTAAGAGAACAGTTTTGTTGTTGTTTTACATTTACAAAAAGCATATTGTACCTTTCTCCCTTGCAGTCTTTGTCCCTTGCGGTATATTAACTCTAGTTTTAAGTGTGTTTTCAGTACGTGTGTATGTATGTACGTATGTGTGTGTGTTTGTATATAGAGAGACTTCTTGTTCTCACATTTATATACAGGAGCCTGTTCTTTTATAACCAGCATAAAATATTAACAGGCATGTAAAATAGTTCCCTAAATATAGACTACTCATTTAAATGTATAAAGTGTATGGATAAAGCACGCTACTTGCATACCTTTCATTTTCAAGTGTGAATAATGACATTTTGTTAGTTACCCACTTCTGGAGAGTTTAGGTACGGGTCTGTCTCTTCTCCTGGGGAAACATGTTGTTCTTTATTTTCAGCTCGTGTTTGAGTTTCTGGACACACATGATTGTGCTCTGGGCACTTGTGGGGGTTTCCAGATGTCCATCAAGTTGGGGCTGATGCGGTACGGCAGAAAGCACCCCCTCGTCAACCCGGCAGCCTCTGCCGCGACTCCCGATGATGTATAGCTGTGTCACGGCCTGTTATGTCGCGCCCGCTGATAACTCTGTAATTAATTTGTTGCCATCTGATACCATCTGATGCGGCAGCAGGTTCGACATTTAAGAAATAAAAAGTTGTCCACGCCCCACGGAGCACATCTGTTCGATGGCATAATTCAAATTAATTTCCAACAATTCCATAAGCGTACACGGAGCTGCTCGGCCTCTGCCTGACATCCTCCCAGTCGCCGCACACGTGGAGACATTCGTTTTGGCAGCTCCTGAGTCCACTCACGTGGCATGCCCGGGAAGTGTGTCTGAAGTCACACCGCCTGCAGGGACAGAGCTGAGCCCGAGCCCCCAAAGCTTGCCCTGGCGCGCCACGAAGCAAGTTGGCCGCATCTGTGCCCGTCTTCCAGAAGGCTCCATGGGGCAGAGAGCACGACACCCAGGGACGTCCTGTCAACACCGCTTCTTGTCCTAGTGAAGGGGCTCGGGGTGTGTGGGGAGGGGGACCCGCTCCCTCCAGGTTGCGTGGCCCGCGTTTCCGTGCACACGGGCTGTGCTGACACGCGAGGGCTCAGGCCTTGCTCTCAGGCAGGAGAGGACACGCGTCGGCAGGGGGCTGCCCCTCCGTTGCATTCCATTTGACAGGCTCCGCCGTGGATCTGGGTGCAGGTTTTCAGGGCCAGCTGTCCGCGTTCCCTCGGTGTGCGCGTCAGTTGGGGTGCCAGCAGCACAAGGAGGGAGCCAGCACCCACGTGGAGGGGAGGACGTGGCCTCAAGCGGATGGGCCCAAGGACTGCCGGGGTGTCTCCGGGCTGTGCCCCAAAGACCTCGCACATGTAGCGTGCAGGGAAGGAAAGACCCAGGCCGCCCCCCACTTCCTTGTTGGTTCTGAGTGCTGGGGCCAACAGTGAGCAGGATGGGGCAGGCCCTGACCTCATGGAGTTGATGTTCTAAATGAGGAAACAGCTGGGTAGAAGCAAATGGAACAGGCTGATGTGATAGAGAAGTTGGAGGGGTTAGACTGGGGGTCGGGGAAGGTGTCTCTTAGGATGTGACCTTTAAGCTTGACCTGCAGACTAACGTTGGCTGGCAAGCAGAGGCCGGTGAGCAGCGTGCTTTCTGCAAGGCCCACGGCCTCGAGCAGCTGGGTAGGCAAAGAGCCTGCCTCGTGATTCTCTCCGAGTGTGCCATTAACTGGGTCTGACCCACTGGTCAGCCGTCAGGCACAGGCAGCACGGTGCAGGGGACTATGTGTCCGTCACCGGAGGCAGGTTCAAGCACCAGCTCTAGCACTAACTTGTTGGGGGCTTGGACAAGTTACTTAACATCTCAGAACCTCAGTCTTCTCATCCGTCAAATGGAAGAATACCTACCTTGCAGAACTGTGAAGAACATGACTCACATAAGCAAGGGCCGTGCCTGGAAAGCAAAAGACGCCGAATGAATGAAGCGTGTGTGTGCGCGGCTATGCCCACGTCTGTTCGTTCTGTGGACGTCTACACGGTGTGCCCGGGGCGCCCGATGCCCACCACGCCCATGCACACGCACTCCTGCAGCTCGGGCTGCACATCCAGTTAGACTTTATGAAGGAAACAAGGCAAAGGAAAGAAACATTCATTAAAACCCGGTCAATGCCGTTTTCCTGAGCCATCTGGGAACAATTTATTGAAAACCATAATTGTGCATTAAATATTGCGATTTGTTCCAGGCCCTGTCTATGACACAAACGACGGAAGATTTATCGCAGAGTCAGCCCATCACGCGGCCTTGAGGCTCCTCTCATGCCCGAAGGCATGTTTTCTGGTCCCTGGGGCTCCCTTCCAGCTTTCAGGATCCCATCAGAAAAGTAAACGCTGGGTTTAAATAAACAGATTTTGCAGGAGAAAACAAACAGCCCAAGTGGAGGCGTCGGTTCCAGTGACAATGCAGGGAGGCCAGGGTGAGGTCTGTGGAGATGGATTTTTTCTCTCTACCCGGGCTGAGGGCCCCTGCCACCATGGGGGCTGCGGCTCCAGCAGGGAAGGCATGAGTTGTCTAAATGGCACCAGCGCTTGGCCCCGGATTCCTGCTGGCCACTCAGGGATTGCTTCCCTGGCACAGCTTGGCTTCTGGAGAGCTGCTAATGGTTCCTTCCCTGGTGAGGCCCCGGGAAGAAGGAACCCTCAGCCGTGGGTGATGGGGAGAAGGTGGGATATATGAAGGGGGAGCTCTGTTGGAGTTGGTTTCTGACTGGAGCTGGAATGCCACCAGCCATGTGTCTCGGGTTCCCTGGTGAGAACTCAGCCCTGAACTAGGGTGTAAGTGAGGAGCAGAAGGAAAGTGTCAGTGTGAAAAACTTGGGGAAAATAATGGGTCAAGTAGCCAAGGAAAGAAACTAACACTTCCTGAGCCAACTACTTGGTGCAAGGGGCTTTTAATTATGTTATCACTGAATGCAGCTTGGGGGAAAGGCTGGAGAGCCCCATTTTACACACTGAAGCACCTTGCTCTAATTTCTCCCTTCAAAGCTTGTTCTGATGCCTTTCACTCAGAGTCGGGAAGTGTTTGCTGAGGGCCCAGTGAAGAAATGAATGAGTGAACGAGCACATCCCTTTCCAGCCAGCCCTGCAAATCCTTTCTTATATTTCTGGTTTGCAGCAATTGGTTCAGTCAATCATTTAAAATCCAAACCGTTTTCACACACTGAACACTTGTTTATTTGTTCCCTTTCCTCTCCTCTCTTGACCCAGCCTTCCCACCCACCCCATTTGTCTTGGAACCTCCTTTAAATGTGTGATCAGCAAGCTGTGAATTCCTGAATGAAAGCTACGGGCCCAGGGGAACTGGCAGTTGGCGTTTCTGTCCAACGACGGACATGGTTCTGCGGTGACCTTTGGCCAGTAAGCACCCGAGTGAGGCCAAACACTCATCTGTGTAACCTCTGTGTATGGAGGCTGTTTGTGAAAGAAGGGACGCTGGGCCTTTGTTTCTGAGTCGCTCCTGCAGGTCCCTCCTGCCCAGGAATCAGAGGACTTGGAGGCCAGTTAGCCCACAGGGCAGAAAGGCCAGCCCGGGACCTCGGCCCCTCCCAGGGACTGGGAAGGGGTACGAAAGGCAGCACCTGCTTCTCATTGTCAAGGTCGGAGAAGGACTCGGCTGGAGAGACACACAGAGCCCCAGGCGAGGGGGATGGGAATCCCGCCAAGAAAGGCAGCCAGCTGCCAGGTGGGAGATGGGTGCTCGGAAGCCGTGGGGCTGCCGGCCTTGCTCCCTCCACAAAGGCGCTGTCCCCGAGTGCGTGGATTTGGCAAGGAATTAGAGAGGGATTCGCTCCCTGGACGACCACTGGCAGGCCCTCAGGCTACCTCCGTGCTCTGCGCCCGGCTCTCATCCCTCTTCCTGCACCCTCCTCGTACCTGCGGCTCCTCAAGGGGGGTGGGATTTCTATGGGCACTGGTAGGCGGAGACCCACAGGTGAATGGGGGTGCAGGATGCCAGTCTACTTCACTTAGTCTCCAACACGGGTCAGCACGCTGCTAGCATTTCTACAACTTGCCTGCACCCACAGTGCCATCTTGGTGGCCTCCTGGGACTGGACACTGATGATGGTTCGCCTTTGGCAGTAGAGCAGCCTTCACAGTAAACTGGGAATAGGATTGTCCATCTTAATAGGGACGAAGGCAGTAGTGAGTTGAATGGTGTTCCCCCCAAATTCATGTCTACCCGGAGCCTCAGACCGTGGTATTTGGAAAGAGGCTGTCTCAGTTTCCTGGCTGCCAGCGCAGATGCCACACGATGGGTTGGCTTATCAACAGGTGTTTACTGACTCACGGTCTCAGAGGCTGGAAGGCTGGCTTCCTCAGTCGGTGTCTTCTGGCTGATGGGGGATCTTTGGGGTCCGTTGGCTTTTTCGTCACATGGCAACGCACATGGCAGCATCTTCTCCTTTCTCTTCTGGAGACCTCTGACTTCCAGCTTCTGGCGGCTCCCTGGGGCTTTCCTCTCTGAGGTTTTCTCTGTAAGAGAAGACCAAGACCCACCCTGAGTCAGCTGGTTGAATCAGGTCACACCTGACCTCAGGGCGGCTCATCTAGAGGGCCTGCGTAAAGTGGGTTCCCACCCACAGAAACGGACTCAGATTAAGAACACGGTGTTTGGGGGGACATAATTCCAAGCTGCCACGTGGCACTTTCTACAGCCGCCTTGGAAACTAATGAAAAGGGCATCGCAATTTTGTTTAAAAAATAACTAACCTTTATATGCACACCTGTGCACTGAAAAGACTCTAGAAAGTGATATACCAAAAAGTTAAATGTCATCATCTCTGGAGTTAGTATTTTGTTTATTTTACATTTTCAAACTTTCCTGTAATAATATAAAAATAAGCAAATATGGTCAAAATTAGCTATTGGGAAGATGGTATTAAATTGAAAAATTTAATTTTGAGAGTGGCAGCGTGGAGAGGCTTGGCTCAGGAGTCAAATTTCTTGAGTTCATGTTCCATCTCCATTAGCAAACTGTCCATCTGGACACAACTCAAGTTCTGCTGCCTCAGTTTCCCTATCTGAAAAATAGAAATCATAATAGCACCTCCCTGACAATGTTGTTAGTTTTTTTACTTTGGAAATGTATAATTATGCATTAAATATTATTTCTCAACCTGTTAGTAATTCATCAGGTTTTAAACATTCAACTGTCAACCACTGACACATCTCATTTCAATAAATAGGTCTAACATTAATGTAGAGGAATAGGGATAAAGAGTTAGAGAAGCCAGTCATTTTTTTTCCTTACAAAAAGAGCAAAGGGTAAAGTTGTTATGAAAAGGACACAGTTGCTCCAGTAAGACTAGAACCTTTAATATCAGAAACTTCTGCTGGATTTTGAATTTGGCGAGGGAAGCACGCTTTGCTCCCAGCTGGTCCAGGGAAGGCTGCCCGGCCACGGCTGGCCGGTTAGAGATCTGGGGTCGTCTGAGGCTGCGAGCTCAGCTGGTCCCGCCTGGCTCACATCCCCAAGGCACTGCCCCATGAAGTCACAGGAGCTAGGGACCAGCCTGCTCTCCCACGTTGACACTTCCCTTTCCCACGTTTAACCCTGCTAAATCTGTGACGAGGCTCTGTGGAGAGGGCAAGCCTGGAGGGGTTATCCGTGGCGATCTTTTCTGTGTTTCTGCTGACTTACACTGGTCGTGTGCTGTGCTTCAGCCGAAATCCCATGCACTTAGAGTTGCTGGGTTTACCAAATAAAAATACAGGACATCCAGTTAAATTGTAATTTCAGAGAAGCAACTAATAGTTTTTGTTTTTTAGGAGGTACGGGGGATTTCCCACAGAACCCAGTGTCCTGAAAAGTTTAGCGGGGGAGTGGGTGGTGCAGGAATGTGGCCCTGCCTTCATCTCTGTGGGCTGCGTGCTCCCCATCTCTGTCCACAGTTGCAATCGTGCCCTCTCTCCTGGAGCTCCTCTGCTGACCCATGAACTCGCTCGTGACCTCACATGGCAGCCTCAGTCCCTGGGAGTTGGGTGCTTCAGGCCAGGCACCCCCCCCCCCCCGCTGTGCCTCACCATGTCCCGAGGGAAGGAGAACTGAATCTAAGCATCCAGGACTCCCAGACCAGGGCCATGGGTGGACACCTGGGTGGGTGCAGCGGACAGCTTGATTGGCCAATGAGATGCCAAACCCCAAGCATTTGCCTTCTCACCAAGGTAATGGCCAAATAACGAAGGGGCGGCCATCGGCATGCTCAACCCTGGTGAAAGCTGTGGGCAAGACAGTCCACGTGTAAGACAGCTGCCCCGCCTGTGAGTGTGTGGGAGCACCTTAACCTCATGAGAAAGAGAGGCAAGTTACACAGGACAGGCCATCCGGAAGCCCGTGTCCAGGAAAGCTCCCTGAAGGTGGGTTTTCAGGAGCAGGTTACTAGGGCAGGGGTCTGAGCACGTTGAGGGCTGCATGCAGGTCGCCTGCTCCAAGAATTGCACTCATTTGCAGCACCCTAGCAGGGAGTGGATCTGCTTCGACTCACCTGGAGGACAGGGGTATTATCTTTTCTTCTTCTCTTACCAAAAGGCAAAATAAATCTGAAATAGAGAGAGAAGCAGACTGGAGCTGCTGCCGCCCTGCTGTCCTCCCAGATCTGCTCCTTGTTCTGATGGAAGATGCTTGGCTTACCTGCGGCCGTTGATTTTCTAGCCAAGGCTCATTCTACGGTTGGAAATAGAATCTCAGCTGCTACGGCCCAGAAGAGATCTTAGGAAAGCATCAGGGGAAAGGGGCAGGAGGATTCAAAAGAGAAGGAGAACAAGTCCAAGAGAACATTCACTTTGGAAGTAAATTGCCTGGAACCAATGTGCTAAGTGGTTGGGCGCTGGCTTCCCACACAAGAGGCCCTGGGTTCAATCCCCAGCCCTGGTATCTAAAACAAAAAAAGTGACTTGCCTGCCTCAACTACCCTGAAGCCCACTGACGGATGCTTTCTTAGAAAGGAAGCGACTGTAAGTGGCCAGCTGACTTCCTGCTGGTCATCTGGCCTCCCTTCCTGTGTGTCTGAGTGTCCAAGCCAGAGTTCATCAGAGGGGACACTTTTGGCCTGTGCTGCTGAAGGCAGGTCCCCCATGAACCCCAAGACTCAGAGGCTGCATCCCTGACACTTTTCCCCTTTAGTTCCAATCTTCAGCCTCCACCTAAACCATTTATCACCTGAGAAGGAGGGGATTCACTCGCTCACTCACACAGTTACGCTTTCTTTTCTTCAATGATGTATTGAGCACCCTACTAGGTTTCATGCTGTTAGACTTAGACCAGGCTCTAGGATGAAATGGTTGGTTAAAAATTTAAGCAGTGGACTAAAACGTTAACCAGAATCCCAATGTGTAAAATGGATTAAGCTAGGTGACAACCCTCAGGCTGATTGAGTTAATTAATTAATTAATTACTTTGGAAATCACCCTAGTTTCAGAACTCTGACACTCTGAGGCCCCTTGCAGTCTTTGAGGGCCCAGTTGGAAACTCCCTGCTTATCTCAGGTGACCTTGTCGTGCTGGCCCTGAGGATACACCGAATAACACTCACCGTTGAGTTGGTTTTTACTAGATTCAGCTGAATTTCCCAGCAGCCACAATTACTCCAAGCTGTTCACTGGATTATCAATCCCCTCCCACTTTTGCTGATAAAAGACTCTGGGATCGAGTCCAAGACCTTCCTACCTAGTCCAATTCACCTGCATCCGGGACTGTTGGCCCAGTCGAGCATCTGAGCAGTTTCTTTGGACACAGAGGCTGGTGGGGTGAGAGAGCAGGGCCCAGAACCTCCTTGGGCAGAGATGGATGGCAATCCTGGCTCCACGTCGACAGTTCCACTCCTTTTATGAAACCAAGAATAGTTGCAGGATCTTAGAGATAGAGGTCCCTGGCCACCTCTTGACCCTCTCTACAAGAATCCCAAATGAGAGCTCAGCCAGCTTCCACCCAAATGTGAACTCACCCCACCTCCCTATTACCCCTGACCCTAAGTCTGGAGGCACAGGGAGCTGGTGCCAACTCTGCTCAACATGCCTGTCCTTCGAGGCTTTGAAGATGGCTCTCTTTCTCCTCAAGTCTTGTTTCCACGTCATCATCCGTTCTTTCTATAGTTTCTCAATATGGTGGGTTTTGAGCTTTACCCAGAGGCCCCCCAAACATGCTCCAGCCTGTCAGGGGCCGTCTTCAAGGCTGCGGCACTTTGGGTTGGCAGAGTCTGCGGTGCATCGCGATAGCCACGGCCTGCTCCGAAGCAGACACCTCGTTCCCGTCACGCAGGCATTTTCGGCTGGCATCCTGCATGTTTAACTCAGACTGACTTTGCAGCCAACTAGAGTGACTACTCTTTCTCACAGGCCCTTCTTCTTAAGTCATATCTTTCTTACTCTTTCATGTTTAGATATATTTTTGGACTCAAGTGCAAGTTTTAAAATGAGCACTATTAAATTCCTTCCTGTTTTCAAATGAGCACTATTAAATTTCTTCCTGTATATTTACTCTTTTGCCCTAGTTAGTGAGATTTTTATAGCCCTTTCCTGGGTCATATGTTATATTGAAGCTTCTTCCCAGTTTCATAAATTTCATGAAATGGCGTGCTGCTTCACAGGGAGCTCTCTGACTTGATCACCCTGGGAGCCACTCTCCTGGACAGGCCAAAGCCTGCTGCAGTTACCCTGCGGTACCACGCCGGCAAGTCACACGAGAGCCACAGCTGTGCCTTTTGGTTTTCACAAAGGAAAATGAAAGCTCACGTTAATTGTCAGTTATCCATCTTGATTTCCTGGGCAGGACACTAAAAGGCTGTGATGGCCAGATGACTGGACCCAGTGAGGTTACAATGTCACTTTCCAAGGTTTGAACCCTGTGAATGCTGCGAAGAAATGCCAAGGGTGGGGGAAGAATATTCTAACATGCATGCTGGAAAAAAACCGTGTTTCCTTACAAAGCCGGGTACCTGAAATAAAATAACATTCGTGCAATGATGCCTCGTCAGGTTTACAAAGTCAGTGATCAAGATTCTTGAACCAATAGAAAGAATGAGGTCCATTCTAGTGGTGGACAGTGCTCAGACGTGCAGAGTGGGCCTCACCCTCCCAGACCCTCAAGATTGGGGAGTGAACAATGGACTAAAGTGGGCTTATCATTACTCTACTGCAGACCTATTATTATTCTAGCAATGGAAGAACTCTTATCACTGATGCAAAGGTGGTGGCCACCAGAGGTTCCGAGGGATGGGAGGGGAAGAATAGGGTAATAGGGGGCATTTTCGGGACATTGGCATTGTCCTGCATGACATTGCAATGATGGATACAGGTCTGTATATTTTGTCCTAACTTACAAAATTGTGCGGGACAAAGTGTAGACGATAATGTAAACTGTAGTCCCTGGTTTGCAGCAGTGCTTCAGAACATGTTTGTTCATCAAGTGCAACAAATGTACCTCACTGGTGAAGGATGCTGTTGATGTGGGAAGGTGTGGGAAGGGGAGGGAGTGGGGCACGTGGGAATCCCTTATATTTTTTATGTAACATTTATGTAATCTAAAGCTTCTTTAAAAATAAAAATAAATTAATTTAAACAATGTGTTCTGTGGAAACACAGTCCCACCAGATCTGCTTTAAAATATGGTTTCTGTGGTCAAATGAGTTTGGACACATCACATTTTATATCCTTCACCTGGAGATTCATAATTCTCATTGTGGCATTAGAAGCTACAAAAAATGCTGCAGTAAATAAGCCGATTTAAACCGAGTTTAATCAGTGATTTAAAAGCTTGTTTGACCACAGGACTCTTTTGTTACTTAATACCCATTACCATCCTATGGAATTACTCTGCCGCCATAAAGTTTTCTCATGGATTAAGACTGTTTTCTTTGTTTCCGGTGAATTCACGTTCCTTCATACAGCTCAGGTGCAGGTGGCCTCCATCTCTGTGAGACCATATACGAGGGTGCTAAGCAATGCCCCTTTGTAACTTTGTCATCTCAAAAAAGACTGATTGAACCAGAGGTCAATTATAGAACTACCATATTTTAAAAATCCATCAGCAGTAATGTTTTTTTTTTTCTGAAATGAAAAAAAGATTAAGTTTATATTAAAATCCTGGGAGTTTGAATTTCTTTTGCAAAATAATTCATTCAGCAGTGCTTGCTGATTTTCCCCGAGGTGGGCTAAATGATACGTGATTCTAAGCATGGTCCCCACCTGCTCCCACCCCCCTCTCCCACTTACCAACTTCACAGATGGATGGAAACTCCCCTGTGCCACCTCACCAGTGGGCACCTGAGTCTTCCATTGGCCATTCTTCCTGTGTGCTCAGACTTCATCCTGGGGCAGAGCTCTCAGCCATTTCAGATGAGAACTTGAGCTGATAGTTCAGTATTTCCCACTCTGCCACCATTAGTGGAGTGTATATGGGCTCAGGATTGGGGTGGTGTGGGCCAGGGGAGAGGGGAGGCCCATGGTTTTAGTTTGCCAAAGGCTGCCAAGGCAATATACCAGAAACAGTTGGCTTTTACAATGGGGTTTATTAGGTTGCAGGCTTACAGTTCTGAGGCTGTGAAAACGTCCATATCAAGGCAACATGCTCCTCTGGCTGTCGTTGCTTTCAGCCTCCTGGTCTCAGCAACTTCCTCTTTCAGCTTCCAGGAACCGTTCTCTGTGCCCCTGTGCTCTACTGATTCCAGCCTCTGGTCTCTGGGACCCTCTCAGCCTGTGGGGGTTTCTCTCGAACTCCTGTGTGTCACTGCAGCCTTTTTTTCTCTGTATATTCACCTGTTTATAAAGGACTCCACTAAAGGTATCAACACCCACCCTGGGCTATGCCTTGCCTTACTGAAGTAATCTCATCCAAAGGTCCCACCTACAATAGGTTCATACCCACAGGAATGGACCAATTTCAAGAACAAGATTTTCTGGGGTACGTACAAACTCAAACTACCACACCCATCTCGCTGGGTCATTGGTGGAGCTGGGCGCAGCCTCGTCTGCATCCTCAGTGTGCACTGGGAGAGGACTGGTCAGGGGTACCGCTGGGGCTGACCCACAGTTGCATGCACAAAAGGAGGTCGCAAAAGCAGGAGGCCTTGAATGGAAATGAAGACGAATGCAGATCAGAAAATGAGGGGGGTGAAAGGGAGTGTGGCAGTTTGAGATTATTTATGAATTCCAAAAAAGAGAGATTATGTTTGTAAACTGGTCTGTTCTTCTGGGTGTGATACCCTTTGATTGTATTCAGCTGAGATGTCTTTGATTAAATTATGTTAAGATTAGGGCTTTGATTACACCACATCAGTAGGGTGTCACTCAGTTTAAGTCTCTGCTCCCTTGGTGGGCTATATAAAAGGACACTCACTCAAGAAGACACACAGAAGAAGATACACGGGAAGGAGAAGGCTCAAACAGTTAAAGCCCCAGGAAGAGAGACGAGCCCTATGCCAGCCTACAGCTGAGATAGGAAGAAGCTGGGCCCAAGGAGCCTGAAGAGGAAGAAGGAAGGAGAGACCAGGCAGAGATCACCCACCATCTTGCTTCAACACATGGCAACAGACTTCAGTGAGGAAACAACCTTGAGTTGGACTCTTTAGGGCCTTGTAACTGTAAGCTTTTACACCAAATAAATAC
>PVKH010034610.1:0-11843 GCA_004027955.1 Chaetophractus vellerosus | reverse complement strand
ATTAACAGATCAGTTTACAAGCACAAATCAATATATATTTTTGGAATTCATAATTACATAAAACTGCCAAACCATTACATACCCTTTCTTTAGTTCTTTACCTGGCTAACTCAGACCCAACCTTAAAATTTAGGGCAGAAACTAAATAGATGCTCACCAGTCCCACTTCCTTTTCCTGGGCCATGGAAGGTATTTTCCAGTCTCCCTTGCCATTCAGTTTGGATCATATGGCGTGTGGGCAGTGTTGATGACTGTCACTTCCAGGACTGGTCTGCACAAACACCCACATTCTCTCTTTAACTTCTTCATGGGAGCTTCTTATACTATATTAAAATGATAGTATAAGAAGAAAGAAGCCTATATCCCTGAGTCAACACTTGGATTAGAATGGCCAGGAGAGTTGCCCAACCTACACCAGACCGTGATAAATAAATCTTTACTGTATTAAGCCACTGAGATTTGGAGATTGCCTATTATAGCATCTAATGCTATTCATCCCAATTTGTACAAAATTCCAATTCAGAAAGCCTTCTTTTATCGCTCAGGTTGAGTTGACAGCCTCCTCTGTGCTCTCACAATTCAGGGTACATATCTCCTCCATGGAACTTGCAACCTGGCATAATAATTCTCTGTTTATTTCCATATCCTATTAGACTGTGAGCTCCTTGAGGGTAGGGACTATATATTATTGTTGTTGTTTGTTTTTCAATCCTAGGACCAGAATAAGGCCAATTTATAGTAGGCTATCATTAAAAGTTTGATGAGAAAATGCATGAAAAAGATGGATTGATGGAAGGATGGGTGAATTAAATGAATGAATAAATGCATCTTGAGTTTTTCCAGCAGTCAAATGCAATATTTTTTTGTGGGCAAGCCAGGTCAGAGCAAAGGCTGTATCACAAATGCAAGGCCTTTAATTGCAACTTGGGAATGAGAATAGAAGGAGGAAAAAGCATCTCTGTTCTTTCCTTACAAACTTAAGAACCTTAATTAAAACTGAATGATGAAGGGCTATCCCCTTGCCAGCAGCCAACAGCTCATCCTGAAATCAGGGGCCTAAAGAGTAAATTAAAATCAGTGCCAATAAAATTAAAACTACCTTGGGGCATATTTGCAACATAATTTAGTGTGGAGTTTGCTTCCTCCTAGACACCAGGGAGGAAGTGGGCTTTCTATCTACAATCTGAGTTGCTTCCCTGCTTCATCACACTTGGCACAGGCCAAAACCTGATCTTGGTGCTGTGATGTGGTGTTGAATCCTTCACATTTGGGCAGCACTTTAGAGTTACTGAATATTCAACCTAGTGAGGCTGGAAGGGCAGAGGTGTTTATCTCAGATTTTGAGAAAAGGAAAAAACTGAAGCTTAGGTAGGAATGAAGAAGAGTTGAGAAAGGTGGACTTTATTATTAACCCTCATTTCACAGAGTGGGAAACTGAAGCCCAGAGAGCTTAAATAATTTGCCCAGGGTTACATAGCAAGAAGCAGCAGAGCTGGGACTCAAACATAGGCCTCTGGTTACAAGGCCCATGCCCTACAATCTGCTGTGATCTCAGGGACCTGGCAGCTTAGCCAGGCAATTACCCTGACCATAGTAAGGCAAGTCCCAAGCATGTTCCTTCACCTTTAAACTGAAGGACTTAGAGGTCTGGAGATAGATCCTATCAAGGCTTAGCCTCTCAAAAAGGCATTGATGGTGGGTGTGTCTGGGAGGAGAAAAGAGCTTCCAGACAACCCCTTGCTGATATTTTCCACAGGAACTCATCTCTTTCATCAGTTTCTCCCATGGGCCTCAGGCAAGAAAGCCCCAAATCTATTATTTTTATTATCAACTAAACTATTTCCTCATCTACTTTTTAAAAAGTGAAAGTTGCTATTTCTGTACAACAGGGCATCTGTCCTAAAACAGGAATGAACAGTTAGAAAAGTTAAGGCCTACTTATTTAAAAAAGAACCAAGCAAAACAAGTGAACAAAACAATGTAAAGGTTCCTTATCATGCATGGTATATAATCTTTTCAGTGGCACTGTTAAGCCTTCTCTTCTCAGGCATGACCGAATGAGGCTGTACAGAAGAAATTCCTGCCACAAAAACAGGACATAACAAATCAGGGGGACAAAGAGAGGGACAACCACGTAAGAAACCCAGGCTACTGGGAGAGAGTATAGCTCAAGTTGCAGGACTAAGCCCAGGGCCCTCAAAGTTGAAAGGTTAGATAGAGGAAGAAGCAAAGGCAACTGGCCAGAGAAGTAGGAGAAAAACAAGGATACTGTGATTTCATGAAATCTAAGAGCAAAAGAAAAAAAAAAAAAAAAAAGGCAGGGATGGGGGAAGTGTTAGGAAGGAGGGAGTGGTCTGTGAACTCCCTGAGTGCTAGAACCATGTCTGGTCCATCTGCAAAGAGTAATTACTCAGGGCACATTTGCTGAGTGACTAAGTGAACAAATGAATGAATGAGCTAGGTTTCCTGGACTCAGAGAAAGGGGCAGTGAAGGGTGTGTTGATAAGGAGTCTCAGGGCCTAGATTTCATCCAGAGAAACTGTGGAGGGAGGATGATGATAACAAATAGCACTGAAAGTGTGCCTGCCACTCCCACAGCCCTATCAAACAGAAACATCATTTACAAATGCAGAAGCTCAGGGACAGAGAGGTTAAGTAGCCAGCTAGGAAACCCCAAGATCATATAGCTGGTAACTGGCAGAGTATAATTACTGTCAAAAGCTGTTGACAACGGATGGAGGTGATGGTAGCACATTATTGTGGGTGTAATTAACAGCACTGAATTATGTATGTGATTGTGGTTGAAAGGGGAAGTTTAGGGTTGTGTATGTCTCTAGAAGGAAAGCTAGAGGATAAAACATGGGACTGTATAACACAGAGAACCTGGTTGTGGATAACTCTCATTAATAGTACTAATATAAGAATATTCTTTCATGAACCAGAACAAATGTATACATCACTATTACAAGGTTTTAACAATAGGGCTGTATATGGGAAAAATACATCCAATGCAAACAAAGGACTATGGTTAAAAGTAATATCTTAATATTCTTCCACCAATTGTAACAAAGGTACCACTCCAATGCTAAGTGTCAATAAGAGGGGAGTATAAGGGGGATGGGGTTTTTCTTTTTTGAGTAATGATTATGTTCTAGAATTGATTGCAGTGAACAATGTACAACTCTGTGATTATATTGATAGCCAATGGTTGTACACTTTCGATGGATTGTATGGTATGTGACTGTATCTCAATAAAACTACTTTAGAAAACATTTTAAAGATATCAATTTAAAATGGACAAAACTTAAATAGAACAAAAATAACTTCATTTATATAGAATACTCAAATATGTAAAATAACATTCCATAATTACCTCATATACATTATGTTTTACTTTAATTTGGTTAAGGATAAATAGCAGCATAATCATGACTCTAACTTTTATTCCCTGAATTTTTTAGTGTAATTTCTGTAACAAAATAGTCTGCCTTCAATGTAAGGAAAGTACATAGTATTGATCTGAAAATATCTTGTTGCACGGACCCTGCAAATTTTGGGCCTTTTATAATTAAATATAAATTATGTATATTTCATTATTTTTATTACATTATATAGATCAGTAATTTTGATTATATATATCTCCACGCTTGCAAAAATAAAAGCTGTTTACATCTTTTGAGAACATCCTATGTATCAAGCTTGTGTTATACCCTTCACATGTATAGCCTTATAAAAATACTGTGAGTTAGTATTGTTATTATCATCACATGAGAAAACCGAGGCAAAAAGAAGTTATATAGCTTGCAAGTGGTAGAACTGAGATTCAAAGCCAAGTCTTTCTAACCTAAGCTAATCTCTTTTCATTAAGCTATTCAGAAAGGCCCAGCCCCTGCATCTGTGCACTCTCTGGGCTCAGCAGAATACACTTCAGGGCAAAGGAAATGGTGGCGTAATGCTTAAGGTTGGGGAAAATGTATCAGTGGATGTGTTCACAATAGACACTCCGAGGGCAAAGGAAGAACTCCTCACCTCTGCTTCCTGCTCCCCATATTAGTGACTGGTGACCCCAATGGTGACTGCAACAATGATGGTGGTGGTAGAAGAAGGGTAGTTGTGGGGGTGGCATGGTTTTGGAGTCTGGTTAACTTGACTTCAACTGTCAGCTTAGCCATGGGTGAGCTTTATGACTTGTCCAAGTCACTTTCCCTCTCTGGACCTTAGTTTCCTCATCTGAAAATTGGACCATAAGGTTAAATGAAGTGACTGCCCTGTGCTTAGCAAAATGTCTGGCAGCTGGGAAAACGGAATATCTTCATGCAAAAGAATGAAGTTGGACCTCTACAAAGGTTATACAAAAATTAACTTGCAATGAATCAACAACCTAAATATGGCCTACAACACAAAACCTCTTAGAAGAAAACTTAAAGGAAAATCTTTAGGACCTTGTATTTGGCAGTGGATTCTTAGAAGGGCAACAAAAGAAAATATAGATAAATGGGACTGTATCAAAATAAAAACCTTTATGCACCAAAGAACATTATCAGGAAAGTGAAAAGGCAACTTACAGAATGGGAGAAAAATATTTGGAAACAATATAACTCATAAGGGTTTAATATCCAGAATATATACAGAACCCCTACAACTCAATGTCAAAGAAAGAAACAACCCAACTAAAAACTGGGCAAAGGACTTGAATAGACATTTCTCCAAATAAAATATACTAAAAATCCAACATAACATATTTTTTTTGGTAACAGAAAATCAGAGATACTTTATTTTCACTTATAAATCCCAAAGCTTGGTAGAGTGGAGTTGTAAAAATGGAAACCTGCTTAGTCTGATTCATACAAAACTAACATTTCATCCTGTTTTCACAGTCCAAGAATGAAAACTGGCAATTAGGGAAGTGGCTGTGGCTCAATTGGTTGGGCTCCCATTTACCATATGGGAGGCCCTGGGTTCAATTCCCGGGGCCTCCTGGTGAAGGCAAGCCAGCCCACGTGGCCTGGTGAGCTGATGGCCCGCACGGTGCGGTGCTGGCACAGTAAGATGACCCAACAAAGGGATACAAGTAGATAGAAAAACACAAAAGCAAATGGACACAGCGAGCACAAGCAGCAAGGGGGGGATAAATAAATAAATAAAATTATAAAAACATAAACAAAATAAAAAAACACTGAGCAAGCTACATGTTTGGGCAATATTTCTTAAAAAGTCTTAAAGGAAAAAATTATGATACAGGACCTCATTGTTTAGTGACATATATGCTATTAACACATGTTCTGAAATCTGGTAGGTCACATCTGAATTAATTTTTAATTAAAAAAAATACTAACTGAGCTTTATATTTTTTCTATGCCACTATAGTTTTCTTTTACCTCACTTTTATATTGATCTTCATTTTAGGGCATTTTCAAAAGTATTCTTTCAAAAACCTTCCACCAGTGGTCCTCAAAATGTTTTGCAGGACTACACTGTCTTTTGCTTCAGAGGATGCTTTTGAATGTCCTCTTACTTGGCTTAGTTCCATCTTTGTGTATACTTACGCTGCACTTTCTCCTTGGATTTTCTATCTTGTTTTCTGTACCGACTTCTGCTCCTGTGCCTAGATGACTTTCGATCCTGGCTTTTTGATCTTCTTCCATCCTGACGACAAGATCGATGTTTTCTTTCTGATCTATCATGTCTTCTGCTTCTTCATTGATCTTTACTTCTGCTTTGCCTTCTTTCTTTACTTCATGATCTTCTGTGGTTCCGAGACCGGCTGCATCTTCCGTCAGTAGTTCAGCTTGAGTGCCTAATTCGTGAATGACTCCTCTTTCTTCTTTCTCTATCACGACCTTTCTTTTTCTCTTTCTTCCTCTTCTCTTCATCTTTTTCTTTCTCCTTCCCTTTCTCTCTTCCACTCTTTTTCTCTTTCTTCTCTTCGTTCTCCTTTTTTAAATGGTCATCATGATCAGGCTCTTCAGGTCTTTTTCTTAACTTTTCTTTTAATTCATCCACAGTAGTTTTAATTTTGGCATAGCCCACGTGTGGTTTTCCTATCAAATGGTCATCTACCCAGGGCTGTGCATCTCCTACAAAAAGGTTCCACATATTCCAAAACTTCCGTTTGTTTTTCTTGGTCAATAAAAAGTTCCATGGTTGAGGTTGGTAGCATTGGATTATTCGCACATGAAAAGATGCTCACCATCATTAGTCATTAGAGAAATGCAAATCAAAACCACGATGAGATACCACTTCACACCCACTGAGATGGCTATTATTTAAAAAATAGACTATAGAAAGTGTAGGCAAGATGTGGAGAAATTGGAACCTTCATATATTCCTGGTAAGAATGTAAAATGGTACACTGTGGAAAATAGTTTTTAATTTCTCAAGAGGTTAAACATAGACTTATTATATGTCCTGTAATTACACTCCTAGGTACACACGCATAAGAAATGAAAGCAATGGTTATTGTGCACCACTGTACGCAATGGCCAAAAGACGGAAACACAAAAGTGTCCATCAACAGAAATTGGATAAACAAAATATGATATATCTATACAATGGAATGTTATTCAGCCATAAAAGAAATGAAGTTCTGATACACACTACAACATAGATGAACCTTGAAAACAACAATGTTGAATGAAATAAGCCAGACATAAAAGGACAAATATTGTATGATTCTACTTATATGAAATATCTAGAATAAGCAAATTTATAAAGACAGCAAATAGATCAGAGCGTACCAGGGGCCGGGGAGAGAAGAATGGGGAGTTAATAAGTATAGAGTTTCTGTTTTGGGTGATGAAAAAGTGGTGAAACGTAATGGACGGAGGTGATGATAGCACAACATTGTAAATGCAATTCATGCCACTGACTTGTATACTAAAAAAAATGGTTCAAAAGGCAAATTTAAAGAAATGTCTGGAAGCTTATACAGTCTCAATACATTCTCTTCAATCACACAGTGATACTCCATGCCGGTGCTGTGCTTGGATACAGACCTCATGGAATGCAGAACCTTGAAGGGAAGATGAACATTTTACAAGTAATTCTATGTGCGAGGAGGGATATGAAGAAGAGATGCAGGTGCTATGGGACCACTGAGTTGAGAGGGGCTTAGGGATTCCACTTACATAAATGCCTTACTTGCCCAATAGGAAATCTATAGATGATAACCATCATTTTGCACATTTGTACAGAGATTTATAAACCATTCTTACACCAATTAGCTCATTTAATTCTCTCAACCATCCACTAAAGTAAATAGGATCATGATCTTAGTTTCTCAGAGAAGCTCAGAGCCTGGCTTACCAAGGTTTTACAAGTTAGATACTGAGCTGGAATTCTAACTTACTTCTGGCCATCTACAAAGCCTCTGCTGGATCCTCATTTTCAGGAGTCATCCATGTGCACACTCCTGCACTGAGAGTGGACACGGACATAAATGGAAAAGCCAGACCTTCCTTCAGAAAGTCTTAGTGGGTAGGATATACAAAGTAATCAAGGAATCTCAACTCCTAAGGAGAGGCCCAAGATATGATAAACTTACGAGAGCTGAAAATCATTTAATTTTTTTAATTAGAGAAGTTGTAGAACCCATATACCTGTCTCCCACATTATTAACACTTTGCATTAGCACATACATACAAATGTTGAACAGATATTGCTATAACCGTACTAATAAATATAGTCCATGGTTTATAGTAGGGTTCACTATTTGTGTTATACAGTCCTATGTTATTTTTAAATTTTTTAATTAAAGGAACATATATACAACCTAAAATCTCCCCTTTAACCACATTCAAATACATAATTCAGTGCTGTAATTACATTCACAAGGTTGTGCTACCATCACCACCGTCTATTACCAAGACTTTGTCATCATCCCTAATAGAGACTCTCTAATATTTAAGAATTAACAGCCATTCCCTACCCATCCAAGCCCCTGGTAATCTATATTCTAGTTTATGACTCTATGTATTTTTAGTCTAATTATTTCATATCAGTGAGATCATACAATACTTGTCCTTTTGTGCCTGGCTTATTTCACTCAACATGACAACTTTGAGGTTCAAGGTCGTTGCATGTATCACAACTTCATGCATTTTTATGGCTGAATAATATTCCATTTTGCGTATATATACCACATTTTGTTTACCCATTCATCTCCTCATGGACACTTGTGCTGCTTCCATCTTTTGGCAATTGTGAATAATGCCACTATGAATGTCAGTGTGCAAATATCTGAGACACTGCTTTCAATTCTTTTGGGTATATACCTAGAAGTGGGATTATCATGTCACATGGTAGTTCTATACTTAACTTTTTGAGGAAATGTCAAACTGTCTCCCACAGCAGCTGCATCACCTTGCATTTTAAAAAACCATGGATAAGTGTTCCTGTTTCCCCACATCCTCTCCAACACTTGCAATTTTCCAGTTTTTTAATAGTAGCCATGCTCGTGGGTGTGAAATGGTATCCCACAGTGATTTTGAGTTGCATTTTCCTAATGACTAATGATGCTGAGTATCTTCCATGTTCTGTTTGACCATTTGATATCATTTTGTAGAAGTGTCTACTCAATTCTTTTACTCATTTTTTAATTGGGTTGTCTGTCTTTATATTGCTGAATTGTAGAATTTCTTTATATAGTCTGTATATTAAGCCCTTATTGGATGTTTTAGTTTGCCACAGGGTTTCCAATACAAAGTACCAGAAATGGTTGGTTTTATAATGAAAATTTTATTTAGGATAAAAGCTTACAGTTCTGAGGCCATGGCACGTCCAAATCAAGGCGTCAGCAGAGATGCTTTCTCACCAAAGTCAGCTGTCACATGGTGAAGCAAGTTGGCTACTGATCTTTGCCGAAGCCTCTGCCTTCCCCTCCAGAATCTACTGTCTCTCAGAGCTCAGCTGTGGGCAACCAGACTTAGGGCTTGTCTTTTTCTGGGACTCCTCTCTCAGTCTCTAGGGGCTTCTCTGTCTTTCTGCAGTTGTAGGCAATCCTGGAGTCCTCTCTCACATGGCAGGATCAAAAATTGTAGCTTCCTTTTTATCTCTGTGTCTCTCTCTTTGTATGTCTCCATTTATGTCAGACCCAGAAAGAGGGCAGAGACCCAAGCTGGGTCACCCCTCACTGACCCAGTCCAATCAAAAGCCTTAAAGTGATCTTATCAAGTAATCTAATTAAAGGACCCTCAACTAAATTTAATGCAGTCAAAGGGCCCCACACCTACAGGAATGGATTATATCAAGAACATAATATTTTTCTGGGATTCACAAAATTCAAACTGTTACATTATATACGTGGTTTCTAAATATTTTCTTACATTGTGTAGGCTGATTTTTTACTTTCATGATAAAGTCCTTTGAGGCAAAATTGGTTTCAATTTTGGTGAGGTCCCATTTATCTATTTTTCCTTTTGTTGCTTGTGCTTTGGGTATAAAATCTAAAATCATTGCCTAACACAAGGCCCTGCAGATGCTTTCCTATGTTTTACCTAGGGATTTTATAGTTGTGGCTTTTTTTTCTCTTAAGGTATTGAGGGCTGGGGATTGAACCCAGGCCCTCATATGTGGGGAGCCGGTACTCGACCACCTCCCATGTGGGAGGCGGGATCCCAACCACTTGTACCACATCTGCTCCAATTTTGGCTCTTATATTTAGGTCATTCATCCATTTTGAATTGGTTTTTGGAAATGGTATGGGGTAGGGTTCTACCTTCATTATTTGCATATGGGCATCCAGTTTTCCCAGCATCATTTGGTGAAGAGACGATTCTTTCCCAATTTCATGGACTTGACACCCTTGTCAAAAATCAGTTGGCCATAAATGTGAGTGTTGATTTCTGAGCTCTCAATTAGACTCTATTGTTCTATGTGTTCATCCTTGCGCCAGTGCCATTCTGTTTGATTATTGTGACTTTGTTATAAGTTTTAAGATTGGAAAGTGTGAGTCCTTCTACTTTGTTCCTTTTCAAGATGGCTCTGGCCATTTGGGACTCCTTACCCTTCCATATAAATTTGATGATTGGCTTTTCCAAGGTTATTGGAAATTTGATTGGGATTGGACTGAATCTGTAAATTGCTTTGGGTAGAATTGGCTTCTTAACAATATTTAGTCTTCCAATCCATAAATACAGAATGTGTTTTCATTTATTTAGATCTTCTTTAATTTCTTTTAGCAATGTTTTGTAGTTTTCTATGTGCAAGTCATTTAAATCCTTGGTTAGATTCTTGATTCTGTTAGGAGCTATTATAAATGGAATTAAAAACAAATTTGTTCCTCTGACTGTTCATTACTAGTGCATAGCAACACTATTGATGTTTGCATGCTGATTTTGTTCCCTGACACTTGGTTGGATTCATTTATTAGCTCTAGGAGCTTTGCTGTGGATATTTTTTTTAGGCTTTTCTATATATAGGATTATGTCTTCTGCAAACAGGGAAAGTTTCACTTCTTCCTTTCCAATTTGGATGGCTTTTCTTTCTTTCTTTTAAAAACTTGCCCTGGCCAGAACTTCCAGTATAATGTTGAATAATACTGGTGACAGTGAGCATCTTGCTCCTGATCTTAGAGGGAAAGCTTTTAGTCTTTCTCCACTGAATATGATGCTAGTGGTGGGTTTTTCATACATGCCCTTTATCAGGTTGAGGGAGTTTTCTTCTACTCCTAGTTTTCTAAGTGTTTTTATTAAGAAGTGGTGTTGAATTTTGTCAAATGCCTTTTTTTGCATCAATTGAGATGATCATGTGTTTTTTTCCCTTCATTCTCTTAATGTGATGTATTATATTAATTGCTTTTTCATGTTCAATCACCCCCACATTCTTGGCATACCACTTGACTATGGTGTATAATTCTTTTAATGTGCTGTTGGATTCAGTTTGTTAGTATTTGTTGAGGATTTTTGTCTCTACATTCATAAGGGATATTGGTCTGTAATTTTCTTTTCTTGTGGTATCTTTATCTGGCTTTAGTATGAGGGGGTTGTTGGACTTATAGAATGAGTTAGGGGGTATTCCTTCCTCTTCAATTTTTTTTTTGGAAGAGTTTGAACAGGATTGGTATTAATTGTTCTTGAAATGTTTGGTAGAATTCACCAATGATGCCATCTAGTCCTGGAACATTTTTTTATTACTGATTCAATCTCTTTACTTGTTATTGGTCTTTTGAGAACTTCTATTTCTTCTTGAGTCAGTGTAGATAGTTTATGTGTTTCTAGGAATTTCTCCATTTCATCTAGATTATCTAATTTGTTGGCATGCAGTTGTTTATACTATGCTCCTATAATCCTTTTTATTTCTGTGGGGTCAATAGTAATACCCTCCTTTCATTTCTGATTTTAGTTATTTGTGTCCTTTCTCATTTGTTCTTTGTCAGTCTAGCTAAAGTTTGTCAATTTTATTGATCTTTTTTTTTTAAAAACAACTTTTGGTTTTGTTGATTCTATTTTTCATTCTCTATTTCATTTATCTCCACTCTAATCTTTGTTATTTCCTTCCTTCTGCTAGCTTTGGTTGTAGTTTGTTCTTTTTTTTTCCTAGTTATTCCAGTTTTGAGGTTACATCTCTGTTTTGTAGTTCCTCTCTGGACTTCAATATCTCCAGTTACAGAATGGATTTGGTTACATTGCAGGACACTTTCCACCATTATGGTCTGAGATTTTTATATCCTTCAACTGTCTTATCTTTCTGCTTTACCCTCTTGGTTTGGTTGTTGTTGTTGTTTGTTTGTTTTGTTTTTAACTCCTTCCTTGGGCCCCTAGCTGAGGACTGATTCTGCCAGCCTACCTCATCTTATCTCCTTCAAGACATGAGTTCAGGGTCCTTTTCTTTAGCATGGCTGTGTA
>PVKH010034609.1:0-11846 GCA_004027955.1 Chaetophractus vellerosus | reverse complement strand
GATATAGAAAGAAGTAAAGGGTTTGTAGAAGTGAATTCATACTCAATGCTGACTAAAGTTTGATAAGTTTGTTTAAGGGAATGTGTTTTGTCCTAAGATAGGATGGCTGGTTTTCATAAAATCAGGGTAGAAATATGTAAGACAAGGCTTGAATGAATATAGAAATTTGTAGAAGGTATTGTAGAAGGTAACATTAAGTAAGGGAATGTGTTTTGTAAAAGTGAAATTTGTCTTGAGATGAAGTAACTATTATCTGTATGGTTATGGATAGTTATAGGAAGTTTGCAAAAGCATTATCTAAATTGAAGTATTTAAATGGCTAATTCCAGGAAGCCATCATTAAGTAGAAACCTGAATTGATATTAACAAAAAGTAACTTCATAACAGGGAAACCTGTCAGAGGCTACCTCAATCTGCTTATTAAAGTGGTGGTAGGGAGAAGATGATCTTGATCCAATTGGGAATCTCAGATTTTCATAAAATAATGGAGAAAGTAGTTTCTCCTATATTGCTAAGGTAAAATATCTGTTAATTAATGTAATCATGGTAAAGGTGTAGAAGTAAAAAGTAAAGTACTGGGAAGCAGATGTGACTCCAAGCTGTTGAGTGACTGCCTAACACACGGGAGGTCCCGAGTTCGGTTCCCTGTGCCTCCTAAAGAAGACAACCAAGACAACGAGCTGACACTATGGGCTGGAGCAGCAAGCTGAAGCAACAAGATGATGCAACGAAGAGACACAGCAAGGAAATACAATGAGAGACACAAGAAGCAAGGGAGCGGAGGTGGCTCAAGTGATTGGGTGCCTCCCTCCCACATGGAAGGTCCCAGGTTCGGTTCCTGGTGCCTCATTAAAAAAAAAAAGAAAGAAAAGAAAAAAGAAGATGAACAGAGAATGCAAACAATGAGGGTGGGGAGAAATAAAATAAATTCTTTAAAAATAAGTAAAGTACTAAAACGAGTTAAGTTCATTTAATATGTTATAAACTGCATTGGAAGTATTTAGAAAGTATATAGAAAATTAAGAGATTGACTACAGTATTGTCAAACCCTCTTGTGCATTCAAACCAGGCCTTCAGTATCCTTCATGGTACTTCTCCACTTCAGTTATTGGCTAGGTCAGTCACTGAGACCCCTAAAATAATGAAAGGATCTACCACATCTCCGGACATGGCTCTTGAAGTGAATGGAAAGTACATTGCAGTTTCAGACTTCTGTAGCTGCTGGTGATGGCTCGTTATGGCCAGATTTACAATGGACATTGCCTCCAAACTGGCTGTTTCATAGTGCTGAAGGGCATTATGCACCAGACCAGTGAAACACTGGAGTTTCCCTCCAAGGGCCAATGGTGCTGCAGCATGCTGGCTGTGTGAAGGATATACCAAGTGGAGCTATAATTAACCAGAGTAATGTGAGTAGAACCTAAACAGACACAATTGGCATTATGGCCTACTCTCATGGAGAGACAACATGTATGGTATTGCAAACCTGGAGCTTAGCTCTATCAACTGCAGCTCAAAGAGGAACCTGTGCATTGATTAGTATTTAGTGTTGTACCTATATACCTGATGAATATAATAATATCTCTTCTGTTCTAGATCATATGCAGAAGGATATTGAACATGTTAAAAAGTCTTTGTAAACTTAACTCATTTTCTAAGTAATTAATGAATGTGCCTATAAGATAAAAGAATGGCTTTCTTAAGTATTGTCTTTATGTGCTTGCCATATGTTTGTCTTGTTGCCTATATTGTCTTTGTGAGTTTGCCTCTCCTCATACTTCTCCTAGCTGTCCGAGACATAACCACCACTGTGGGAACTGGGGGTGGCTTCAACTTCAATAGAATACCAGAGAGTTTCATACCTTGTCAGTTAGGGTCTTGTGTCCCTAACTAGCAGGAAGCAGCTACAGAAGAATGATCATCGCCCTTTAGCTCCCCCTTAAGAATAAGGGTTTGAACTCTCTGAGGGGGTAGTTGAGGCATGTTAGTATAGGAAACAGGAAAGGCAGCTGGTCAGAATAAAGCCATAATAGCTGGGTCCCTATGTATGTCTATGTGGGCTCTCCTTATGCCTAAACTAGTTTTTGAGGTCACTGTAGAAAACTCAGAGAATTTAGAAGGGGAAAATATATGGTATTGGAAGCTTCCTCATAGGACTCCCCTATCTGGTACTTTGTTATCTACTAATGGAAATGTTGCTGTGTGCTGATAGAATAGCATGATCTATCCCTTATTATTCCCCATAAACATCTTTCTTTTAACTTGTAGTGCCCTAGCCAATACCTTTCTACAGTGGGCTTTGGCAGTAACCCATACCCACAATTGAACACAATGTTCGGTTTGTACCAACTTACCATCCTCAGGTGCTACTGGCCTTCCTTGGACTGTAACTCCTGCAAATTGGACAGTGTGGCATGGCAGAATACAACCCATCAGCAAGTTTGGAACAAGATTTTCTCCTGAGGACGGAGATTCAGCTGCCGTCTTTCAATGAGACTCATAGTATTTTTTTCCCTTGTAGGGTAACAGGTGAATAAGCCCAGGCCTTTATTAGGATATGCTATATCTAATGGTTTAGGATGGTTAATGGCTGAGTCTGTTACCATAGATCGCATTGTTCCTGTCTGTATGGAATGATAAGAGGGAATCCATAATGTGGAGTGGTTACCCCCTGAGTTGTGTAGTTTTACTATCAAGGCTAGATATAGAGTAAAGCATGCCCCCTGGTGGTTCTACCCATTGGCCTTTTTTGTGTGTGTGCCAGGTAGAACTGCAATTGCAACTGAAAAACACAAAACTGCGTTAGCTGTTGTCTTTTTATACTGTTACTGTGGAATGTGGATGCAATGCTTGTCCTTTAGTCAAAATAGGCTGCGACGTGGGGGTGGATTGTGGATACCCAGCGTCCCCCTAAGTCCTCAGCACGTAGCTGCCTCATCACCTAGACATACGTTAAAGGTTAACAACCCTCCCCAGAGGGGAGATAATGTATAGATGTTATCGTAACTATAATGTTCCCAAAGCAGTAAATGTCCTTGATAAAGCACAGTGAAAACATCACCACACCCCATGTGTATGTGTCATGTGACCCTAGCAGGAATTCTGTTCTCATACCCTATGGAATATCCATGTTCTGAAACCCCTTATATATATCACCCCTCATTTTCTCATCTCTTTGTGGAGTGCTCTCTTCATTCTCCGAACTGCCACCTTCAGAGATTCTCTCCTGTCTGTAAGTCCCAATAAAATCTATGTCTGACTAAATGCCAGGTGTGTTCTTTCATCTCATGGCTGGACCTACTCATGCCCTTTAGGAGTTGTGTTGAAACACTCAGGAATCAATCATGGATGAAGCGCATGGAACAACGAACCCCGTTTTTGCTCAGCATCAACTTTTTTTTTTAAGATTTATTTTATTTATTTACTCCCCCTATCTTGTTGTTTGCACTCACTGTCTGCTCTCTGTCCATTTGCTGTGTGCTCTCTGTGTCTGCTCATCTTCTCTTTAGGAGGCACCAGGAACCAAACCTGGGACCTCCCATGTGGGATAGAGGCGCTCAATTGCTTGAGTCACCTTGGCTCCTTGCTTTGTTGTGTCTCTCATTTTCTTTTCTCTTTGTGTCTCCTTGTTGTATCATCTTACTGCATTATCATGTTGCATCAGCTCGCCGCAGCTGCCCATCATGCCAGCTGCTGTCTTGCTCATCCTCTCCGGGAGGCACCAGGAATGGAACTTGGCCCTCCCATGTGGTAGGCGGAAGCTCAATCGCTTGAGCCACATCTGCTTCCCTCAGTATCAACTCTTTTTTTTTTTCCACTTTTTTTTTTATTTTTTAAAAGATACTTCGATTACAGAAATGTTACAGAGAATATATAGAGGATTCTCATATGCCCCGCTCCCTGCACCTCCCATATTTTCCCACATTAGCAACATCAGTGTGGTACATTCATTGCAATTGATAAACACATTTTGGAGCATTGCCGCTAATCATGGATTATAGTTTACATTGTAGTTTACACTCTCCCATTTGACTCTGTAGGTTATGGCAGGATATATAATGGCCTGTATCTGTCATTGTAATGTCATTCAGAAAGATTCCCAAGTCCCAAAAATGCCCCCCATTACACCTGTTTTTCCCTCTCCCTAACCCCAGAACATCCATGGATCACTGCCTCCACAACATGGTATTTCTTCCATTGGTGGAATCACAATAAGTCTATAGTAGAATACTAGTAAGTTAATTTTAGTCCATAGTTCATTTCCCAATCCTGAGGACTCTGGGATGGTGATGCCCCCATCCCAGAGGGGGGCTTTGATCCCATACATCCGATGGATGGGACTCTTGCCTGCAGTTGTAGGCACTCTCGGTTCCTTGGTATGTTGTTTGTCCATTATCTCCTCCCTGTTAGTTGTCCTGGGTGAGAGTACCAACTCTTAAGAGGCATAACAACTAACATGATGATTGGACAGAACATTGGAAAAATATAAAAAGACCTTTTTTAGAAAATCAAGGAACTTTGACTATTGACTGGATACTGAATGATATTATGGAATCATTATTTAATATCATATAAATTATTATGTACGTTTGATTAGGTATAATAATGCATTTCAGTTCCAAAAGAAAATGTTCTTTTTTGAGATACATGTGAAAGAATTTAGTACTTACATGATATGATATCTGAGTTTTCTAGTACACACTCCAAAATAAGTTGGAGAAAATAAACCAACTATGACCAAATATTGATAACTGTTAAAATGCATTTTTTTGTTGTGGCTGTTCTCTCTGTGAGTTTGGAAATGCTATTAATAAGTTAAACAAAAATTTCTCGAACTAATGATAGGCACCAATACACATATTCAGGAATTCCAACATATTCTAAGCAAGATCAATTAAAAAGAAAGCCTCATCCAGACACATCACAATGAAACTACAGAATACCTAGAATAAGAGAAGCTTTTACAATCAGCCAGAGAGAAGAGGGTACATTATTTTCAAAGGAGTGACAAACTGACCGCTAACCATTCAACAAACACTGAAATCTATGAAACAGGAGAATTATGTCGGTAGTATGCTGCAATAATATCACTGTCAATCTACTTTCATAACCAACCAAATTACCTTCCCATAATCAAAGTAAATGAAAGATATTTTTGAACACAAAAATAGAGCTTTTGCTAACTATAGGCCTTTACTAAATCAGTAATCAATAACCAAAGGACAACTAAAAAAGCACACAAAATATTTGGAAAATAAGAAATATAAAGAACTTATGGGTCAGTAAACAAATCATTATGAAAGTTGAAAAATACTTAAAATTGAATAATAAAATTATCATGTATCAAAACTTACGGAATACAACAATACAGGAAGCTGGAGGATTAGAAAGACACAGGACTTTATCCTCTCCCAGAAAAATAGCTAGAGGATAGGCAGAAACATCCTGGAAAAATGTTCTAGGGTTCATGATACCAAGAGAAGGCTGGACACTGCCCAGAAGAGAGGGGTACAGGAAAAGAATCTCAATGGAAAAACTGAGTGGAAGCTGCAACTGCAGCCACCCATGCCCTTACCTTTACCTATGAGCAGAAATTTTTAAATTCTCTGGCCTTGGGCTGACTACTACGGATAAAGAGGGCTGGAGGGATCCACAGACCCAGGAAAAGGGAGAGAGAGAGGTGTAGCCTAAATCGGATTCAGCTTTTGGCCCACAAATTTGGTCTGCTGTGTCCCACGAGCCCTTCCAGATCAGGAAGGAGGCCACACCATTTTTTGCCCTGGGAACTGGCACTGGATTAAAGATATCTAACCCTCTCAATCACCCGTCTTACTGACCAGAACTGGTTGTTGAGGATGCAGAGGGAAAGGGAATTATTTATCTGGGATAAAGGAGGGTGCTGCCAGCAAAGTTTGCAGAACAGCTTCTGAGAAAGTTTGAATTACAAGTCTTTTACCCTCCAGGCAAGAACCTGTCACATTGATCCAGTCCATGTGCAGTGAACACACTCCAACCAGGCTTTGAAGTCTGAGAGGGCTGTTGAAGAGCACCATTTGCTGGCTGATCGAGGAAAGCATGTGAGCAAATTAAAAATAAAGAAGTAAGAGGGGCTTTTTCTGGCCTTTATAGCCTCCCTCCCCAAGGCCCTTGGAAGCAGGTCTGCAACCCATTACTGGGTCCAGGGCCCAGGTTTGTGCAACTAACAGTAACAATCCTAAAACCAAGAATCAAAGAACAATGGTAACACAGTCTCCTGCCATTAACTCCCTATAAGAGACAAATTGAGCATCATTTAAACTCGCTATCATTAACAGACACCTAGACATCAGAAAAAATTACAAGCCATACTAAAAAAATGGGATAAGTGACCCAAGCAAAGGAATATATCAAAGCCCCAGATGAGACACAGTATTTGAGACAACTAATCAATGAGATTCATACAAATGTCCAAAATTAAATTAATGAGTTGAAAGACAATATGGGTAAAGAGATAAAGGACATCAAGAAGATACTGAGTGAGCACAAAGAAGAATTTGAAAACCTGAATAGAAAAATAATAGAGCTTGTGGGAATGAAAGACATGATAGGTGAGATAAAACAACAACAACAACACATTAGAGGAAGCAGATGTGGCTCAAGTGGTTGGGCATCCATCTACCATATGGAGGGACCCGGGTTTGATCCCCAGGACCTCCTGGTAAAATTTTTAAAAAGACAAGCCAGACCTGCTGAGCCACAGCAAGATGATGACACAAGAGAGAGACACAGGGAAGAGCCAAGGCGAGATGCACCAGAAACCAGGAACTGAGGCGGTGCAGGTGACAGGGTGCCTCTCTCTCACATCGGAGGTCCCTAGGATCAAATTCCAGAGAAGCCTGGAAGAGAAAAATGAGAAGAGAGGGCAAGAAACAGACACAGAAGATCACCCAGTGAATGGACACAGACAGCAAGTGTGTGTGTGGGGGAGGCTCATAGAACTATACACCAAAAAGAAAAAAATAAAGTCAATTAAAACACACACACACACACACACACACACACATATTAGAGCCATACAACAGCAGACTCAAAGTGATACAAGAAAGAATAAGCAATACAGAAGACAGAACAGCTGAAATTGAAGCTAGAAAAGAACAGAGAGAGAAAAGAGTGGAAAAAATTGAGCAGGGGCTCAGGGAGTTGAATGATAACATTAAGTGTAACAATATACATGTCATGGAAGTTCCAGAAGGAGAAGAGAAGGGAAATAGGGCAGAAAGAGTATTTAAGGAAATAATGGCTGAAAATTTCCCAATACTCATGAAAGAAATGAATTTACATGTTCAAGAAGTGCAGCATACCCCAATTAGAATAAATCTGAATGGACCTACTTCAAGACCTATACTACTCAGAAGGTCAAAAAAGTAACCAAAAAAAAAAAAGAAAATTCTGAGAGCAGCAAGGGAGAAGCAAACCATCACATGCAAGGGATGCCCAGTAAGACTTAGTGCAGATTTCTCATTAGAAACCATGGAGGAGAGAAGACAGTGGTATAATAAAATTAGGATACTGAAAGAGAAAAACTACCAGCCAAGAAATCTTTATCCAGCAAAATTTTCCTTCAAATATGATGGTGAGTTTAAAATATTCACAAATGGACAGAAACTAAGAGAGTTTGAAAAATAAATCTGCCTTTGCAGGAAGTATTAAAGGGAGTGTTACAGCCCAAAAGAAAAAGACGGGAGAGGGAGGATTGGAGGAGAGTGTACAAGGCAAGAATAGCAGAAAGGATTAAAAAAAGAGTAAAAAGACAGATGAAAATAAGATTTGGTATATGAAAACCAAAGAATAGAATGGTGGAAGTAAATGATGCATTTATAGTAATATCGTTGAATGTGACTGGATTAAACTCCCAGTCAAAAGTTATAGTCTACCCTCTCAATCAGAAACAGTGGGCATCACCATCCTAAAATCCTCAATATTGAGGAATGAATAAACATAAGGGGGTGTGATGGTTAGGCTAATGTGTCAACTTAGCCAGGTAATTGTGCCCAGTTGTTTGGTCAAGCAAGCACTGGGCTAACTGTAATACAAGGACATTTATGGACTTTAGTTCATCAGTGAGTTTACTGCATAGATGGCTGATTACATCTATAATAAACCAGGGAGATTGCCATCAGCAATAAGTGTCATTTTCTCCAATCAGATGAATGCCTTAAAAGGATAAGTGATTTCAGCATTCAGAGAGTATCTTTGGACAGTCAGCATCTTCTTGGAGCTCATCAAGGACTTTCATCAGACCTTCATTGGAGCCCTTGGTTTTCAGCCTGCCTGTGGAACTGGACTTGTGCATCCCCACGGTCATGTGAGAGAATTTTATAAAATCTCCTACTATTTACAGAGATCCCTATTGGTTGTTTCCCTAGAGAACCCTGACTAATACAGCTTGGTACCAGGAGTGGTTCTTGAGGAACAGAGACTTTTTTTTTTCTTTTTTCTTTTTTAATTAATTTATTATTTTTTTGGAACAGAGTCTTAAACATGGGATTTCTAAAGTGGTTCTGGGAGTTTTGCAATTGGCTCTCTACTCTAATTAGACTCAAGGGTACTAATGACTCCCTTCCAAATACTGAAGAAGCCATTAACAGTCCATGACATGAGTTTGCAATGGAGAAATGCAAAATATCATCACTGGATTCTCCTACTTCCACACTTATAAGAGGCAAGGATATGGGTGAGCATGTTTTCAACATCTTGACAGAGTTAATCGATGTATCCTAAAAAAAAATTTTTTAATTAAAAATTAAAAAAAAAATGTACCACACTAATGAAAGATGTTGCTAATGTGAGAGAGTGTGGAAGGGTGAGGTAGTGGGGCATATGGGAATCCCTTATAATTTTTATGTAACACTTATGTAATCTAAATCTTTTTTTAAATTTAAAAAAGGAAAAAAATTTTTAAAAAGTTACAATGATGTTTGCTGGCTCCTCCTAGATACTCTGGATACAATTACAAAAGAAAGGGATGAGCTAAAGTCTTCAAATTTGCAACTTAAATGCCACATGAATGATGTGAAAGTTTCCATGTGTTCTCTGAAAGAAAATCTTGTTTTATTCAGCCACAGGTTTGAGATCTCTGAAAGCCAGACTCAGACTCTCATTGTATGAGTAGCAGAGTTACAAAGGAAACTAAAATCTCAACCTAGCAGGTTGTCTGCTGTTAAAGTGAAGGCAATGATTGGAAAGGAGTGGAACCCTGAGGATTAGGATAGTGACATATGGGATGATGATATCAGTGGGGAAATTGGAACCTTCAATTCTGCTGAAACTTTGCTATATAAACCTATGATGGCTTGCCCTGTGGAGACCACACAATGTCAACCTTGTATCACCCAGCCTCCAGCCTGCCCCAGGGAATCTGGACCTCCTTCCAGGGCTGAGTGGGTACCAACCAAGAAAAAGCCTGCACTGCCAAGCCTCTGGCCTGCCCCTGGGAGTTTGGACCTCCTCTCAGCCCAGAAGTAGACAATAGCTGTATAGCTACTGAATAAATTTAATCTTTAGTTTACAAACCTCCCCACAGGCTTCTGTTCCAAACAAAGATGGAGTAGTAGGGACATTTGTTTTTCTAGAACAGCAGTTTTCATACATGTGACAACTGTCAGCACAGGACAGTAATACCTGAGAGAGGGAAATGCATGTCCAGAGCCAGCTGATGGCCCACTTGCTGCCTGGGCATTTTTGCTCCGTTCACAGGCAGCTTTGCTCTGTTCGCAGGCAGCTTGCCCTGCCCGTGGTGCCTTTGCCCTGCCTGTGGTGGCTTTTTGCCCTGCCCACAGTGGCTCTGCCCCACCCACGGTGGCTTTGCCTTCTCAGGCAGTCTGCCCGCTTGGAGAGGTCTCCAGGAATCGAACCCGGGGCCTGCCATGTGGTATACCGGCGCCCTATCCACTGGGCTACAGCCGGCCCCAAGACATTTTTTTAAGCTTTATTTTATTTATTTATTCCTCCCCCCCCCCACTCCCTATTGTTTGCTCTTGCTGTGTGCTCTCTGTGTCTCTCCTCTTCTTTTTAGGAGGTACCAGGAATTGAACCCAGGACCTCCCATGTGGGAGGGAGGTACCGAATTGCTTAAGTCCCTGCTTGTTGTGCCTCTCATTGTATCTCCTTGTGTCTCATCATTGCATCATCTTGTTGTGTCCTCTTGTTGCATCAGCTCACTGAGCCAGTCCCTTATGTCAGCTCACTGTCTTGCTCATCTTCTTTAGGAGGCACTGGGAACTGAACCCGGGACATCCCATGTGGTAGAAGGGTGCCCAACTGCTTGAGTCACATCTGCTTCCCTTGCAAGGCATTTCTAGTCTTTCTCCTTACCCACCCTCACCATCCCTCTTCTCTTTGAAACCTATTACTAGACTAAAATCACAAAAAGCCCACAAAGGTTACATAAAAGTGTGACCCATGAGGAAGTACGCTATAGTCTAAAAAGAATTGCATGAGTTTTCCAACTTATATAGACAGAAATCTGGGGGATATGTGTGGGAATGGATACTAAGAGTATGGGATAATGGTGGAAGGAATATAAAGTTGGAGCAGACTAAATTTATTGATATGGGCCCACCAAGCTGAAATTCTGGATTCAATGCTGTAGCTCAAGAGGTTAGAAAGGGCTCTAACAATTTGCTTGGGTGACTGACTGAAACATGGGCCAAAAGATGGCCTACCATGTCTGAGATTGAGATGCCCAATTTGCCCTGGTATGCAGTAGAAGAGAGAATTCAAAGGCTTGGAGAGATTGGAATGCTAGAATGGATTTACTATTTAAGACTTGCCCACCCACCCCAGGAATGTCCAGAGGACATGCCTTTAACCGGGACTGTGAGGAATAAATTTGTAAGACTAACTCCATCTTCCCTGAAGAGCTCTATGGTTGCTCTTCTCTGTAGTCCAGATATTACTGTAGAGACTGCTGTATTGGAACTAGAATCTTTAAACATTATGGGGATGATAGGATCGCAGGCTGGTAAAAGTCAAGTATCTGCAGTTAATCGCTAAAGACAAGGTGGGAGTGGCTACTGCAATGAAAGGCAGACTCAAAGCATCAATCAAAATAGTCTGAGTTGCATAGTTATGGCATTGGCTAATAGATCGTGGGGTACCTAGAAGTGAAGTAGATGGGCAGTCTACTAAATTCCTTCTTGATCTGGATAAGCAGAAGTGTTCTAGATCGAATGAACAAAATCCTAACTTGAAGTACAGACACAGAGAATCCTGGCCCCTTAATCAATTCCCAGACTTCAGACAGTTTACAGAACTAGAGCCCCTTGAATGGGAAGGCCAGGTCCCTTTGGGGAAGGATCCTGTTACACTGTCAAAAATGTATACTGTTAATCTTCCTCCCAGCTTTCCCCAAGGAGACCTACAGTCTTTTACCAGAGTAACTTTGCACTGGAGAAAAAGAAATGATCAGACATTTCAGGGATTATTAGACACTGGTACAGAAGTGACATTAATTCCAAGAGACTCAAAACGTCACTAGTCAGAATAGGGACTTAGGGAGGTCAGGTGATTGAACGAGTTTTAGCTCAGGTCCATCTCACAGTAGACCCATTCTGTGGTTATTTCCCCAGTTCCAGAATGCATAATTGGAATAGACATACTCAGCAACTGGCAGAATCCCCACATTGGATCCCTGACTTGTGGAGTGGGGGCTATTATGGTTGGAAAGGCCAAGTGGACGCCCCTAGAACTGCCACTGCCTAGCAAAATAGTAAATCAAAGGCAATAACGGATTCCTGGAGGGATTGCAGAGATTAGTGCCACCATCAAGGATTTAAAGGATGCAGGGGTGGTGATTCCCACCACAT
>PVKH010034608.1:0-11848 GCA_004027955.1 Chaetophractus vellerosus | reverse complement strand
GGCTCCGATGAAAGACTGATGAAGGGTCCTCGATGAGTTCCTGGGAGAAGTTCGCTGTCAAACGACGAGCTGGGAAATTCTCTCCGAATGTTGAAATCAGTTCCCTTTTATAAGAAGTCAACTGAATGGATAACAGCGTCATCCATTCTTCATCCAATCTTGCTGATTGATGCAGATGCAATTAGCCCCAGGCTTGCTGGACCCAGCAGCTGGGCACAATTACCTGGCCGAGTTGACACATTAGCCTAGCCATCACAGACAGTATATCTGAAATCAGACAGATAGTAGAACAGATGGATAAAAAGATAGAAAAACTCCAGCAGGGACTTAGAGACTTCAATGACAATATGAAACACACAAACATATGCATTATAGGCGTCCCAAAGGGAGAAGAGAAGGGAAAGGGATCTGCAGGAGTGTTGGAGGAAATAATGGCTGAAAAATTCCCAATTCTATTGAGAGACATGGACATACATGTCCAGGAAGCACAGTGCATCCCAAACAGTATAAATCCTAACAGGTCTACCCAAAGACATAGACTTGTCAAATTGTCCAATGCTCAAGACAAAGATAGAATATTGAAAGCAGCAAGAGAAAAGAGATCGATCACATGCAAGGGAAGCTCAATAAGATTAAGTGCTGATTTCTCATCTGAAACCATGGAGGCAAGAAGGCAGTGGTATAACATAGTTAAAGTGCTAAAAGAAAAAAACTTCCAGCCAAGAATTCTCTATCCAGCAAAGTTAGCATTCAAAAATGAGGGAAAGTTCAAAATAGTCACAGATAAACAGAAATTAGGAGAGTTTGTCAATAAGAAACCTGCCCTTTAAGAAATGCTAAAGGGAGTTCTGCAACTTGAAAGGAAAAAAACAGGAAAGACAGAGAGTTGGAAGACAGTGTAAGAATAACCAGAAAGATAAAAAGAGAAATAAAAACAAAATATGGCATACATAAACCTAAAGGAAATGTAACTAATTCCTTGACAATAATAACATTGACTGTTAATGGAGAATTATGTGTTCAAAGATTACGATGTGTGCAACCTGCTTTAAAATGGTCAGAATACAGATAATGGATGAGATAGATAGATAGATAATAAATAGATAGATAGATAGATAGATAGATAGATAGATAGATAGATAGATAGATAGATAGATAGATAGATAGAGGAAAGGTGGCAAAATATTAAAATTGGTGGCTCTGGGTATCTGGAGGTGGGGTAGGGGTATATTGGATTTTTCTGTATGGGGTTTGTTATGCAGTTTGTATTCTTGTTGCAACTGTCCTGAAAGCTTGAAATTATTTCAAAATAAAAAGTTAAAAAATAGCAGGTAAATATGCAATGAGTTACACAGTGAAGAAAATAGGCAAACTTATTTGGGGCTAATTGCTATAGAATGAATTTTCTTCCTTCTGAAAAGAAGAGCATTGGCAAAAGAAATTGCATTTTAAATGTCCTTTGATGATTCAAAAGATATAAGAAATTACTGTTATGCCATGATCACTCACATGTGTAACTTTAGAAGTGTTAAATCACAATTAAATTTAACACATATAGGTTGGAGGGGTCTCTAGTGGCCTCCAATAAAGCTTCTCTTTCAGTGAGATCTTGAAAAAGGTATAGGACACCATAGCCATATTGAGTACAAGTAAATTTCAGAAGCCTATAGCTGCTTCTTCAAGTAAACTAGTAATTGGCAAATGATATGAGGTTTTCAAAGATGCCCTTAAATCTATTTCTTTTCAAAGATGCTCTAATTTCTTTCCGTAGGAGACTTACTTCAACTATCAGAACCCAAATATTATTATTTAGGATAATAAATATCAGTGTTCATAGTAGGTAAAATGGGCCATGGTTTACCCTCTAAGGTCAATAACTCCTGATTGGATGATTTCAAGGATTTTCATTTAAATACTAAAATAGAGTTGTTGCTAAAATTCAAAGAAAATGAAAAAAATGACAAGTAGCAAATTTTAACAATTCCAGATTATTCACATACCAAAGTTTTTTTCACAGTAAGCCGCTTTAAATAGCAAATATAGTAAGCAATTGCAGCATTTATATTGCATTTGTGAATCCCAAAACAATATTGAACAATCTTAGCATCACTGAACAGAAACAATTCTCAAGAGTTTACCAAACTCATTCCCTTGCCTCCAGGCAATATGATGGCTTTTCTATTTTCAAGGTCTTTGGAGAGAAAGAGGCCACAGCTACCATCTATAATAATAGTTTTTAAAAGTTTTTCTTTTCCCTCTAATATTTGTAGCTAAATACAAAATTTTGTATTCCATTTTCTAGAGATGGGAGTTAAACCTTAAATTCTGTAAGTTAGAGTCATTTTTATACAGATACAACCCTCCTCTACAGTCACATCTTTACCTTGGTTCACAGAGAGGAGTATGCCAGCCAAGTTTTCCATTCTCACACTGTTCTCCTCCCCACTCCTTACTCTTCTTACCAATGGGGAAGTAGCTATGAGGGTTGAACCTCCTATTAGACATGTCCCATGATTTATGGGTGAGGTTACTTTTTCTCAAGAACAATTAACAAGTTCTACCATTTTACCCTTTCTCTACTTGGCAATTTCACTCAATACCCATGATAAGTAGGCCCAGTCAAATATCTGCCTTCACTCTTGCAACCTCTTTACCTGACCCTAGATGGGTAAGTCATTTTAGTTCATTATATTTAAGGTAGTAGGGAAGCCTTAAAAGTGTAGACCTCAAGTCTTAGGTTGCTCGATTATAAATGTTGAGATGATAATTCCTCAGATATTAAGTTATAAAGAATAAATGCAATGATATAAAGTGCTATGTAAACAATGAAGCACAATATCAACATATACCTCCTACGTATAATTTCCTCATCTATAATATAGTGTGATTAAACAAAATTATTTCTAAGTACCCATCAAATTCTAACATTATTTCTAGACCAGACCTATCTTATGAGTCTCAGACACTCACTCCAACTGTCTAATTACATGGATGCATATTAGGTAAGTATATAAATGGATGCACATTAAGTAATAATTAAATGATCCACTTGGCTATTTTACAGGTCCAAATTAAACATGTGCAAAAATAAACTGATTGTCTTTCTTCCTATTTTTTCCTGCCAGTGTTCCTTTTTTCAGTAGAGTATCATGTCATCTATACAATGGCTCAAACCAGAAACCAGGAATCATCCCTGACTCTCACCTCATGCTTAGATATAATTTAACCACAAATAGTTGTTAATTCTTCTCTTAAACATCTACCAAGTTGGTCTTCATCTACACTGCCATCATCCTCATCCAAGTCACCCTCTTCTCACCTGGGCTATTGCCATCATCATATTCCAAATGTCATCGTTTACCCTCTCTACATCCTTACCCTCACTGGAGGCAAAATGATTGTTTTAAAATACAGATCTGGTCATGCCATTCATCTGCTTTAAAATATGCTTTAGCATCCTGTTAACATAAGGTTCAATTCCTTAAAATATTTAAGGAAGCCCCTTCCTTATCCAATGACTATCTCTTTCTGCAGCCTCTTCTCATTCCTTGCTGATGCCTGATTCCCAATAATTCTGCCATCCGGATTCTTTGAATGCCCCATTTCCACCTCCCTCACTTCCTTGCTTTAATAGCCCAAACTCATTCTTTAGCTCTCAACTTAAATGCTATTTTCTCATAGGAGACTTCCCTGATTTTCCTCATCATTTGTGATGAATAGTTAATATGTCAACTTGGCCAGTAATAGTGCTCAGTTGTATAGTCAAGCAAACACTGGGATAAATATAGTACAAGGGCATCTCATTGACTTTAATCATCAGTAAATTGGTTACATAGATGGATGATTACATCTACAATCAACTGAGGAGATTGCTGTCAGCAATGAGAAACATCTTATCCAATCATTTGAAGGCCTAAAAGGAGAAATGATTTCAGCATTCAAAGAAAGAGATTTCCCATCTCTAATTCAGATAGCCAGCATCTCCTGGGGAGCTCAATGAGGAACTTCATCAGAGTCTCTGGCTTGCAGGCTACTCTAAGGAATTTGAACTTGTGCAACCTCAAGATGACATGAGACAATTTTATAAAATCTCATACTATTTACAGATATCTCCTTTCAGTTCTGTTTCCCTAGAGAACCCTGTTATTCTTGGTACCAAGAATGGGGTGGTTCTTGAGAAACAGAATCTTAAAAATGGGATTTCTGAATTGGTTCTGGGATTTTTGCAAATGACTCTCTACTCTGATTAGAATTAAGAGCACTAATGACTCTGTTTCCAATAATCAAGAGGCCACTAACCATCCATGGTGTAAGTTGGCAATAGATATATGCAACATATCACCATGGGATATGATTATGTCCATACTTATAAGAGGTACAGCTCTGGGTTAAAGTGTTTTTAACAACTTAACAGAGTTTTGTCAAGTTAAAGAGTAGAGTGGTGTTGGCTGGCTCTTCCTAAATATGCTGGCTACAGTTACAAAAGAAAGGAATGAGCTGAAGATTTTATATTTGCCACTTAAGAGCCACATGAATGATGTAAAAGTTTCTGTGTGTGCTCTGAAAGAAAATCTTGTTACATGTAGCCACAGACTTTAGATCTCTGAAAAATAGACTCAGAGTCTCATTGTGCAAGTAGCAGAGTTACAATGGAAATTAAATCTCAACCTTGCAGAGTGGCTGCTATTAACATGAGCAATTGATTAGAAAGGAGTGGAATCCTGATGACTGGAATGGAGACTTATAGGTTGATGATGATGGCAGTGGGGATATTGAAACCCAAAATTCTGCTGAGACTTTGCCAAATAAACCTGTAATGGTCTGTACTGAGGAGATCACCCAAAGTCAAGCCTGCACCACCCAAATTCCAGTCTGCCCCAAGGAGTCCCAACTTCCTCCCCACCCTGTGGAGTCCACCATCCAACTCCCACCTGAAGAGATAAGTACCCAGCTTGGGCAAAACAGTCCATTCAACAAATATCCATAGCAAAAGAAGGAAAGAGGGCCCCTATCTTACACCCTATACAAAAATTGATTCAAAATGAATTAAATACCTGAATGTAAAAGCAAGAACCATAAAGCTTCTAGAAGAAAATGTAGGAAAATATCTTCAGGACCTGGTGGTAGGTGGTGGATTCTTAGAGGAGATGAAAGGAGGACTGAGATGGACTACTGATATTTAATGTATGTAGAAGTTTTAATTAGCTTTACTGTAAAGGTGTGGAAATGTACAGAGTTGATGGTAACACATTATAGTGAGTAACAGCTGGTTTATAAATGGGGATGTGGCTGAAAATGGAATTCTAGGGATGTAATGCCAATTGACAGAAAGCTAGGGCATAATCTAGGGACTGAATAGCACAATAAACCCAGGGGTGGATGAGAATAGTGGTTGATGGTACAGATGCAAGAGTGTCCTTTGTGAGATAGAACAGATGTACATCAGTATTGCAGGGTGGTGAGAATGTGGAGAAGCACAGGAAAAATACAACTGTAGTGACCTATGGAGTGTGGTTAACAATAATAATGTAATATTCTTGCATCTATGCCAAAGATGTTCTGCGTTGATAATGGGAGAGTATGGAAAATGTGTGCCAAATGTACGCTGTGGACCTGGTAAAAATTGGATGATATTATCTGATACTCTGTAATAAATATTCCACCAGGGTGTGGTGTGTTTATAGAGGGGTGTTGTTTGGAAATTCTGTACATGTGCATGAATGTTTTGTAAGTTTACAACTTCTGTCATAAAATATATTTTAAAAATAATAATAGGGTGGGTTAGGGGGAAAATACACCAAATGTAAGATAAGGACTATAATTAGTAGTAAGATTTTGACAATATTCTTTCATAGTTTGCAACAAATGTCTCATGACGATGCAATGTGTTGGTGGAGGATTGATGTATAGGAACCCTCTATGATGTTATGCATGTTTGCTTTGTAAGTTCACAACTTTTACTCTACACTTATTGTTTATGTATGTTCATGTATAAATGATATAAAAATAATAATAATACTAGGGTGCGTTGGGGGGAAAGATTTTGGCTAGTAGTAATATTTTGAGGATGCTCTTTAATCATTAGTTAAAAATGTTTTACAACAATGCAAGTCATTGGTGGTAGGATGAGGTATGAGATCCCTGTATGATGTTATGTATATTTGTTTTGTAAGTTCACAACAATTACTATACACTTATTGTTTATATATGTTCATGTATGAGTGATACACTTCAAAAATATTTTTTTTAATTTATAAAGTTGAAAAAAAAAAGCAATACCAAATTCCTGGAGGGATTGCAGAGATTAGTGCTACCACCAATGATCTGAAGGATGCAAGGGTGCTGATTCCCACCACATTCCCATTCAACTCTCCTATTTGGCCTGTGCAGAAAACAAATGGATCTTAGAGGATGACAGTAGATTATCATAAACTTAACCAGGTAATGAGTCCCACTGCAGCTACTGCTCCAGTTGTGGTATTATTACTTGAGCAAACCAACACATCCCTGGGAACTGGTATGCAGCTATTGATCTGGCAAATGCTGTTTTTCTCAATTGCTGTTATTATGGACCACCAGAAACAGTTTGCTTTCAGCTGGCAAGTCCAGCAGTATACTTCCACTGACCTACCTACCTCAAGTCTCCACCCCTATGTCATAATATTGTCCACAGGGACCTTGATTGTCTCTCCCTTCCACAAGACATTACACTGTTTCACTATATTGATGATATGCTGATTGGACCTAATGGGCAAGAAGTAGCAACTACTCTAGACTTATTGTTAATGCATTTGTGTTAGAGAGGATGGGAGATAAATCCAACAAAAATACAGGGGCCTTCCACTTTGGTGAAATTTCTAGGTGTCCCATGGTGTAGGGCATGTCTATATACCCCTTCTAATGTGAAGGATAAGCTGTTGTATCTGACACCTCCTACAACCAAAAAAGAGGCACAATGCTTAGTTCGCTTTTTCAGATTTTAGAGACAACATACTACTCATTAGCCTGTGCTACTTTGGCCTCTTTACCAGATGACAAGAAAAGCTGCTAGTTTTCAGTGGGGACTGGAACAAGAGGAGGCTCTGCAACAGGTCTGGGCTGCTGTGCAAGCTGCAATGCCACTTGGGCCATATGATCCAGCCAATCCAATGGTGCTGGAAGTGTATATATGAGATAGGGTTCGAGCAGGTCCTGGAGGCACAAGTAAGTTACATGAGGAAGAAGCCCAAATGCCCATGGTCATCACCGCTGCCATGTTACCTTCTCTTTCCCAGCCCACAGTTTTGGCCTCCTGGGGAGTCCCTTACAATCAGTTGACTGAGGATGAGAAAACTTGGGCCTGGTTTACAAATGCTTCTGCACGATATGCAGGTACCACTCGAAAGTGGACAGCTGTGGCACTGCAGCCTTTTTCTGGGATATCCTTGAAGGATAGTGGTGAGGGCAGATCCTCCCAGTGGGCAGAACTTCAAGCAGCGCACCTAGTTCTTCATTTTGCTTGGAAGAATAAGTGGCCAGAGGTGCATTTGTACACTGATTCATGGGCTGTTGCCAATGGTTTGGCTGGATGGTCAGGGACTTGGAAGGAACATGATTGGAAATTGTTGACAAAGTGGTCTGGGAAGAGGTATGTGGAAAGACCTTCTGAGTGGGCAAAAACCATGAAAATATTTGTGTCCCACATGAATGTTCATCAGAGGGTGACTTCAGCAGCGAATATTTTAATAATCCAATGGATAAGGTGTCCTGCTCTGTGGCTAGCACTCAGCCTCTTTCACCAGTTACTCCTTCCATTGCATAATGGGCTCATGAATAAAGTGGTCATGGTGGTAGGGATGGAGGTTATGCATGGGCTCAACAACATGGACCTTCCCTCACCAAGGCCAACTTAACTACAGCCACTGCTGAGTGCCCAATCTGCTAGCAGCAGAGACCCACACTCAGTTCCTGATATGGCACCTGTTACCTGGTGGTAGGTTGATTACATTGGAACATTTACTTCATGGAAGGGGCAGCAGTTTGTTCTAATTGGAATAGACACATACTCCAGATATGGGTTTGCCTTCTGTGCACAAAATGCTTCTTTTAAAACTACCATCTGTGGACTTACCAAATGTGTTAACCACTACCATGGTATTCATATAGCATTGCTTCTTATCAAGGAACTGAATTCACAGCAAATGATGTTCAGGATGTTCCCCACCATCCTAAAGCAGCTGGATTAATAACATGGTGGAATGGCCTTTTGAAGACTCAATTATGGTGCCAACTAGGTGGCAATACCTTGCAGGACTAAGGCAATGCTATCCAGGAGGCTGTGTATGCTCTAAATCAACGTCCACTCTATGGTGCTCTTTCTCCCATAGCTAGAATGCACGGGTCCAGGAATCAAGGAGTGAAAATGGGAGTGGCACCATTCACTATTACCCCTAATGATCCACTAGGAAAATTTTTGCTTCCTGTCCTTGCAACCTTAAGCTCTGCTGGTCTACAGTTCTTAGTTCCAAAAGGGGAGGAGTACTTACACCAGGGAACACAACAATTCCCTTTAACTGGAAGTTAAGACTGCCACCTAGCCACTTTATTCTCCTCATGCCTCTGAATCAACAGGCAAAGAAGGGAATTACTGTACTGTGTGGGGTGGCTGATCTTGACTAACAAGGAGAAATAGGACTGCAACTACACAATAGTGGTAAAGAAGAGTTTGCCTGGAATATAAGAGATCCCCTAGGGCGTCTCTTAGTACTACCATGCCCAGTGATTAAAATCAATGGAAAATTGCAACAACCTAATCCAGGTAGGACTAACAATGGCCCAGAATCTTCAGGAATGAAGGTTTGGGTCACTCCACCAGGCAAAGAACCATGGCCAGCTGAGGTGCTTGCTGAGGGTAAAGGGAAAATGGAATGGGTAGTGGAAGATGGTAGTGAGAAATATGAACTTCAACCACATGACCAGTTACAGAAGTGAGGACTGCATTGTCATAAATTTTTCTTCCTTGTTTTTTTATGAATATGTTTGTATATGTACATAAAGTGAATATCTTTGTTTCCTTCTCTACACTTTCTCCTTATCATATGACATAAGTTGTATTTGTTTCATGTCGGAGTATTTAATGATGTCAAATTTAAGAGCGAATATTACCCAAGGGCTTGCACCCTATTCTGGAGGGATTTTAGTGCATTTCCTGTTGTATGCAAGACAGTTGAGTATTTTTATTGTTTTTATTGAGATATTAAGGTGATGTGTATGGTTGTCAAGTTGACATTTTGTGATGATTAGGCTAATGTGTCAACTTCTCCAGGTATTGGTGCCCTGTTGTTTGGCAGGGGACCACTGGGCTAATTGTAATACAACAGAGTTTCATGAACTTTAATCATCAGCAAGTTGATTGTACATATGGCTTATTACATGTAAAATCAACTGAGGAGATTGCCATCAGCAGTGAGTGATGCCTCATTCAATCATTTAAAGGCCTTAAAAGGAAAGTGAGTTCTGCACTCAGAGACAGAATTTCCATCTCCACTTCAGATAGCCAATGTGTCCTGGGGAACTGAATGAGGAACTTCATCAGAGTCCCTGGCTTGCAACCTGTCCTATGGAATTTCAACTTGTGCATTGCCACAGTCACATGAGACAATTGTATAAAATCTCATACTATTTACAGATATCTCCTGTTGGTTCTGTTTCCCTAGAAAACCCTGACTAATACACCATTATATGTTGAATCCCTCACTATATGCTCACTTGGTACTATGTAGCTCTCCTATGTAGTACATGTCGCAAAGTAATTAGTCAATTATGAAGTCTACTTATTTAATGCTAAACTTTAGTCTTTACAGGTAGATAATGTGTCTTGTGTCAAAAATTGCTGTATCCCAACATTGTTTGGTGTACTTGATGTATTAAATGAAGGAAGGTAATCTTGTAGATGCTAATGATCATGAAGAAAATATATGCGATCCAAATACAACACCAACAATGAAGAAACCAACATGCTTCTCATAATGTTTATTTTTGTTTTTCTTTTTAGGAAACAATGTGTGTATGATAAAGACAAAAATCTATGACTTTTGTTTCTACCAAAATTTTAAGGTTCCCCTCCATGCCAAGTCAAGGATTTCCTGACTTTTATTGTCACTTACTAATAATAGAGTTCCTATTAACAATAATTGCTTGCATCATTGCAATAAATGTTCTTAAAAATAAAATGTATAATAGTGCCTTTTTAAGGCTATGTACAGTTTTTGATGGTTTAGAGATAGCATACTAAAGATTGAGAATAAATTATTAAGAAATTCTTTGTTTCCACCTTCATTAAGGTAATACTAGCTATAGTAGCAAACCTGAAAATGTATGATAGCTCAAATGCAGTAGAAGTTTCTTTCTTACTTATATAAAGTCCTGCAGGATTTTTTTTTCCTGATCAGCAAGGGGCTCTCCTATAAGTAGTAATTCAAGAGTCAGGGTCTATTCTTTCTGTGATTGCTCCATCTCCTACATGTGGCTTACAAGGACATTGTGCCCAATGGAAGATTGTCTGTTAGAGTTCTACAAGCCAGACCTGGAAATGGAGGTTACCACTTCTGTTCACATTGAAATGGATAGATCAAAACATATGGCTACACCTGAGTGCAAGGTCTTCTGGGAAATGTAATTTTGCTTTGTGGCCAAGAAGAAAAAATAGAGTTTAGTGAACAATTAGCCATTCTCTATCATATAATCACTTCTCCAGGTACAATTTCTCATTGATCTACTATCTACCCATTTCCCTCAACTTATTTTTCCTCAGGGGTTACTCTAAAATGTTGACAATTCTGGCCAATATCAGAATATTTAAAGTACAATAATATAATTATTATGTATTGAATACAATCTCAACATTATAATACTTGTATAGTAATTTTCTTCTTAACAATAATTTCATGCAAATCAACTCAGATTCTTCTCATTGTTAACGTTTCTACTTATAATTCTTCCTTTCTGAAAAATAGGAAAAGGAAATAATTTTCATAGGTATATTTATAAAGAAATGTAAAAACAATGTTAGTTAGAGGATGACTTTACCTTAGGAACTATTCATTTCATAACAATTGTATAAAGAAACTTGAAAAACACAACTTAATTTATGCACATGCTAAATGTGAATAATAAAATTAGCATTCAGTGAATGTCAGCTACACTTATCTGTATAGTAATATTCATTTGCATGAATTAAGAATCATTTTCCATTATTGATAGAAGAGAAAAATGAAACAAAAAAAGAAGATAAAGAGACTAGTAATTCTGTCAGAGTAACTAAAATGGAGGAAACATAGATATCTGAGAAAGGCTTGATATTTCCACCTCACTCTTAAGCCAGCTTTTTTATTGTGCCAGACATTGAAACATGGTACAAGTAAACTGCTAAAGAAATGTTTTTTACTGTCTTCTATTTTCTTGGATCTTTTCTTATGGCCATCCTGTTTTGGCTGTTATATGATAGTTCTTTGGACGATGAGGCCAAACACAGATAGCCAGACAGCCCAGAATGCATGAAAGGACAACTTTATTAGATCAAAGGCGCTGGAGGAGGAGAAGGGAGAATGAGGGCGGTGGTGGGGACACTGGGCTTACTTAACTTTGGTCCCTGAGAGGGTCCATGGAATCACATGTGAGCCCCAGGCTCTAACCTTTATTGTGACCCAGCGCAGAGGGGTGGGGCTTTCCAAGGATACTAGAGATTGGAAGTTTCAAATTATATGGTAAGAAAAGGGGAGGCTTGGGCCCGGCTAGATAGCTCAGTGGATAAAGAGCTCGCTGGGAAACCACATGGGAGGCCCTGGGTTCGGTTCCCGGGGACCTCTCC
>PVKH010034607.1:0-11842 GCA_004027955.1 Chaetophractus vellerosus | reverse complement strand
TTGGCTTGCCTTCTCCAGGCGGTCTGCCCGTTCGAGGAGGCCCGGGGACTGAACCCGGGGCCTCCCATGTGGTAAACCAGTGCCCTACCAACTGGGCTACAGCTGGCCCCACACACATAGCTTTGTGTAACCACCATCACAAACAGGATGCAGGACAGATCCAGCAACCCGAGATTCCCTTCCGCTGCTTCTTTGTTTTAGTGGTTTTTTTTCCTTTCAAACACTCCCCCTCCCCCGTAACCTGTAATGGGTTTTCTATCTCTGCAAGCTTGCTATTTCTACTCATCTCTTATAAGTGGTATCGTACAATTTTTGTCCATATATGTCCTGTTTATTTCACTGAGCATAATGGTTTCAAGGTTTTTCCATGTTGCAGCATGTGTTATAACTTCATTTTTTCTTATGGCTGAATAGTATTCCATGGTATGTACCACATTTTGTTTATCCATTCATCTATTGCTGGACACTTGGGTTATTTCTACCTTTTGGCTATTGTGATTACTGCTGTCATAGACATTGGTGTATGAGTATCTCTTTGTAATCCTGTTTTCACTTTTTGGGTATATACCCCAGAAGTGGAATTGCCTGGTAAAATGGTAATTCATATTGCTTTCTACGTTGACTGCACCATTTTATATTCCCACTAACAATGCACTAGAGTTCCGGTTTCTCTTCATCCTCTCCAACTCTTGTTATTTTTGTTTATTTTAATAATAGCCATCCCTTGGGGGGCGGATGTGGCTTAAATGGTTGGGTGACCGTCTCCCATATGGAGGGACCTGGGTTCGATCCCTGGGACCTCCCAGTAAAAAAAAAAAAAAGCCATCCCTGTGAGTGTGAAGTAGTAGCTCATTGTGGTTCTAATTTCTCTCATGGCTTATGATGTTGAGCACCTTTTCATGTGCTTATTGGCTGTTTGTATCTCTTCTTTGGAGAAACGTCTTTTCAAGCCCCTTTTTATTTGATTGTTGATCTTTTTGTTGTTGAGTTGTAGGAATTCTTTATATGTTCTGGCTATTAAACCCTTATCCAATATATCACTTGAAACTATTTTCTCTCATGAAAAGTTGTCTTTTCACTTTCTTGATAATTTCCTTCAGTGCACAAAAGTTTTTATATTTTGATGAAATCAAATTTATCTACTATTTCTTTTGTTGCTTGTGTGTTTGGTGTAATGTCTAAGAATCCATTGCCAAATCCCAGACCATGAAGATTTGCTCCTATGTTATCTTCTAGTGTTTTATAGTCTTTGTTCTTTATCTTCTTGGTTCCTTTTGAGTTGATTTTTATATATAGTGAGAGGTAGGAGGTCTAACATCATTCTTCTGCATGTGGATATACAATTTACTAACACTCTTTGTTGAAGAGATTATTCCACTCTATGTACTTAGCACCGTTGTCAAAAATCAATTGACCATAGATGTGTGTCTGTATTTCTGGACTTTCAATTCTGTTCTACTGATCTATTTGCCTATCTTTGTACCAGTACCACACTGTTTTGATTACTGTCACTTTATAATACACTTTTTTTTTTTATATAATACACTTTGAAATTGGGAGATGTGAGTCCTCCAATCTTGTTCTTGATTTTCAAGACCGTTTTGTTTATTACCGGCCTCTTATAGTTCCATATAAATTTGAGGATCAGTTTTTCCATTTCTGAAAAAAAAGCTGCTGGAATTTTATTAAGGATTGCATTGATTTGTATATTGCTTTGGGTAACTTTGACATATTAACAATTTTAACTCTTCCAATCTATGAACATGAAATGTGTGGCCATTTATTTAGGTCTTTTAAAATTTCCTTCAGCAGTCTTTTGTTGTTTTCATATAAAGTCTTTTGCATCCTTTGTTAAATTTATTCCTAGATATTTATTCTTTTAGACACTATTGTAAGTTGAATTATTTTCTTAATTGCCTCTTTGGATTGTTCATAGCTAATGTACAGGAACACAATAGTCTTTTCTGTGTTGATGTTGTACCAGTGTTGATTAGACCTTTTTATTAGCTCTAATAGTTTTCTTGTGGATTCCTTTGGGTTTTCTATATATAAGATCATGTCACCTGCGAAGAGTGATAGTTTTACTTCTTTCTTTCCACTTTGAATCCCTTTTGTTTTCTTTTCTCACCTAATTGGTCTGGCAAGAACTTCTAGTACAATATTAAATAACAGTGGTGAAATTGGGCATCCTTGTCTCATTCCTGATCTTAGGGAGAAAGATTTAAGTCATTTGCCATTGAGTATGATGATAGTTGTGGGTTTTTCATAAATGGACTTTTTTTCTAATTTTAATATATATATTTTATTAGAGAAGTTGTGAGCTTTCAAAACAATCATGCATAATGTGCAGAATTCCCACACATCACTCCGCCACCAATATCTTACATTGTTGTGGAACATTTGTTACAGATTATGAAAGAACATCATCAGACTGTTACCTCTAACTATGGTCCAGAGCTTACATTTGGTATATTTTTTCCATACCCTCTATTATTAACACTATGTACATTTGTTATAGTTCATGAGAGAACACTCTCATATTTGTACTGTTAGCCACAGTCCATCTTCTACCACATGGTTCACTGTGGTATACAGTCCCATGCCTCGTACAGTCTATCCAAAGTGCACACTCAGTGGCTCTCATTTCATCACACAGTTGTACAGTTATCACCCCAGTAAATTATTGAACATTTTCCTTAGTCCAAGTGAAAACATTCCATACCTCCTTTTATTGACCCTTAGTGTTGATATAGTAACTTCTTTGACACTAATGCAAGAATATTACAATATTGCTGCTAACTATAGTCCATAAGTTACATTAATTGTATTTTCCCCATGCATCACCATATGCTTACCATCTTTTAATAGTGATGTACATTTGTTCTAGTTCATAGAAGAACATTCTTGTATTTGTACTGTTAACCACAATTCTCATCCACCCCTGGGTTCACTATGTTATTCAGTCCCTAGATTATTTTCTAGCTTTCTTTCAATTGACATTCATGTCCCTATGCTACCACTTTCAGCCACAATCCCACTTATAAACCAGCTGTGTTAATTATACTCACTATAATGTGTTAACATCAACTCTATCCATTTCCACACTTTTACACTCAAGCTAATTAAAAATTCTACATACATTAAGCATGAGTATCCCTTCTCAGTTCTCATCCTATCTCCTAGTAACCTATAGACTAGGTTTTAATTCCATGTGTTTATTTTTTTGTATTTAGTTCATTTTAGTGAGACCATACAATATTTGTCCTTTCTTGTCTGGCTTGTTTCACTTAGCATAATGTCCTTAAGGTTCATCCATGTTGTCATATGTGTCCCAATTTCATTTCTTCTTACAGCAGCATAGTATTCCATAGTATGTATATGCCACATTTTGTTTATCCATTCGTCGGTTGATGGACACACGGGTTGTTTTCATCTTTTGGCAGTTGTGAATAATGCTGCTATGAACATTGGTGTGCAAATGTCTTTTCGTGTGACTGTTTTCAGTTCCTCTGGATATACTCCTAGTAGAGGGATTGCTGGATAGTACAACAGTTCTATATTAAGTTTCCAGAGGCCGCACCATTCTACATTCCCACCAACAGTGAAGGAGTCCCTATGCTACCACTATTTCTCCACATCCTTTCCAGCAATTGTTGTTTCCTGTTTTGTTTTTTTAAAATAGTGGCCATTCTATTAATATGAGGTGTCAGATGATAGCTCATTGTAGTTTTGATTTGCATTTCCCTAGTAGTTAGTGATATTGAACATTTTTTTTTCACGTGCTATTTCACCATTTGTATATCATCTTCAGAGAAATGTCTAAGTCTTCTGCCCATTTTTAAATTGGATTGTTTGCTCTTTTATTGTTGAGTTGTATGAGCTCTTTATATAGTATGGAAATCAAACCCTCATTGGATATGTGGTTTTGAAATATTTTCTCCCATTTAGTCTGCTGCCTTTTCACCTTTTTGACAAAGTGTTTTGAAACACAAATGTGTTTAAGTTTAAGGAGGTCTCATTTATCCATTTTTTTTCCTTTTATTCCTTGTGCTTTTGGTATACAGTGTAAGAAACCACCACCTACCACCAGTTCTTGAAGATTTTCTCTACATTTTCTTCTAGGAGTTTTACAGGTCTAGATTTCATGTTTAGGTTTTTTTTTTTTTTTTAATCTATTTTGAGTTAATTTTTGTATAAGGTGTGAGATAGGGGTCCTCTTTCCTTCTTTTGGATATGGATATGCAGTTCTCCCAGCACTATTTGTTGAATAGACTGTTCTGCCCCACCCAGCTAGGTGGGTTTGATAGTCTTGTAAAAAAATCACTTGACCATAGATGTGACAATCTGTTTCTGAACCATCAATTCAGTTCCATTGGTCTATATTTCTACCTTTATGCCAGTACCATGCTGTTTTTACCACTGTAGCTAGGTAATATGATTTAAAGTCCAGAAGTGAGAGTCCTCCAACTTTGTTCTTCTGTTTTAAGATTTTTTTTTTTTTTTGGCTATTTGGGGCCACTTACCCTTCCAAACAAATTTGATACTTGTGTTTCCATTTCTTTTTAAAAAAGCCGTTGGATTGTTTTTTAATCAGGATTGCATTGAATCTGTATATCAATTTGGGTAGAATTGACATCTCTTTTTTTTTTTTCAGATAAAAAATATGGAAGGCTTCATGAATTTGCATGTCATCCTTGCGCAGGAGCCATGTTAATCTTCTCTGTATCATTCCAATTTTAGTATATGTGCTGCCGAAGCAAGCACAGAATTGTCATCTTAACAATATTTAGTCTTCCAATGCATGAACATGGTATGTTCTTCCATTTATTTAGGTCTTCTTTGATTTCTTTTAGCAATGCATTTTATTTTATTTATTTATTTTAAAGGTTTATTTTATTATTTATCCCACTCCCCCATTGTTTGCATTTGCTCTCTGCTCTCTGTCTGTTTGTTGTGTGCTCACCTTCTTTTTAGGAGGCACCAGGAACCAAACCTGGGACCTCCCATGTGGGAAGGAGATGCCCAACCTCTTGAGCCACCTCTACTCCTTGCTTGCTGTTTCTCTCATTGTGTTTCCTCGTTGTGTCTCTTCATTGCATCATCTTGTTGTGTCAGTTCACCACGCCAGCTTGTCGCATCAGCTCGTCTTGCTTGTCTACTTTAGGAGGCACCGGGAACCAAACCCAGGATCTCCCATGTGGTAGGTGGGTGCCCAACTGCTTGAGCCACATCCGCTTCCCTAGAAATGCATTTTAGTTTTCTGAATACAAGTGATTTATGCCCTTGGCTAAGTTTATTTCTAAATATTTGATTCTTTTAGTCTCTATCATAAATTGACTTTTAAAATAAAAGTATCCGTCTATTCTTACTTTTCTGAGTGCTTTTACCTAGAAAGGGTGATGGATTTGCTGAATACCTTTTCTGCATCTATTGAGATAATCATGAGTTTTTCCTTTTCCTTCATTCTATTATGTAGTGAATTGCATTGATTGTTTTTCATATATTGAGCTACCCTTACATTCTAGGGATGAATCCCACTTGGTCATAGTATATAATCTTTTTTTAAATTTATTTTTTAATTTTTTAGGAGGTACTGGGGATTGAACCCAGGACCTTGTACATGGGAAGCAGGCACTCAACCACTTGACTTACATCCACTCCCTGATCTTTTAAATATGCCTCTGGATTCAGTTTTTTAGTAGATTTTTAAAAGGACTTTTGCATGGCTATTCATAAGGGAAATTGGTCTGCAATTTTCTTTTCTTCTGACATCTTTATCAGGCTTTGAATGCTGGCCTCATAAAATGAATTAGGAAGTGTTTCTTCCTCTTGAATTCTCTGGAAGAGTTTGAGAAGGATCAGTATTAATTCTTCTTTAAATGTTTGGTAGAATCCACCAAATAGAATTCACCAGCCATCTGGTCCTGGACTTTTCTTTGGTGAAAGGTTTTTTTTTTTTTAAGATTTAATTAATTAATTAATCAATTAATTTATTATATACCCCCCACACTTTCTGCTTGTTCTTGCTGTGTTCATCTTTGCATTCCTCTGTGTCTGCTTGTCTCCCCCTGCTGCGACGACCCACCGAGTCAGCTCACCGCACGGTGGCCTGCCTGCTCATGGTGGCTTGCCCTGCCCGTGGTGGCTTGCCTTCTCAAGGAGGCCCCGGGAACCAAACCCGGGGCCTCCCATGTGGTAAACCAGAGCCCTACCAATTGAGCTACAGCCGGTTCCCTGGTGAAAGGTTTTTGTTACTGAATCAACCTCTGTACTTGTTATAGGTTTGCTGATGTTTTATATTTATTTATTAGTCAGTTTGAGTAATTGATATATTTCTAGAGATTTTTCCATTTCATTTAGATTATCTTGTTTTTTTTTTTTTTAAGATTTATTTATTTTATTACATATCTCCCCTCCCCCCCCGCTGTGGTGACACGCCGAGACTGGTCTCTGCGCAGGCGTGGCTTTCCCCGCTTGTGGGCGGCTTCTGCTTCCATTCACGGCCGGCTTTCAGTTCGCGGGTGGCTGGCTGTGCTCCATTCACGGGCGACCTGCCCTGCCCGTGGCGGCTTTTGCCCTGTCCGTGGCAGCTTTTTGCCCTGTCGACGGCGGCTCTGGCCCGCCCATGGCGGCTTGCCATTCTCAAGGTGGTCTGCCCTCTAGGAGAGGTCCCCGGGAATCGAACCCGGGGCCTCCCATGTGGTATGCCAGCGCCCTATCCACTGGGCTATCCAGCCGGCCCTAGATTATCTTGTTTATTGGCATACAATTATTCATAATATTTTCTTACAATCCTTTTGATTTCTGTAAGGTCAGAAGTGATACCACCATTTTCCTTTCTGATTTTAGTTTTTTGCATCTTTTCTTTTATTTTTCTTTGTCAGTCTAGGTAAAGGTTTGTCAATCTTATGGATTCTCCAAAGAAGTAATTTTTTGTTTTATTTGTTCTCTCAATTGTTTTTCTATTCTCTATTTTATTTATCTCCACTCTAATCTTAATCGATCCAGTTTTGAAAAGAGGTGTATTGAAATCTCCAGCTATTACTGTAGAAATATCTCTCCCTTTAATTCTGTCCATGTTTGATTCAGATATTTTGCATTCTGTTATTGCATGCATTTATGTTTATAATTGTTAAATCTTGTTGAATTGACCTTTTTATTGATATATAATGTCCTTCCTTGTCTCTTATAACAATGACTTAAAGTATATTTTGTCTGATATTACTATAGCTACTCTGCTCTCTTGATTACTATTTGCATGAAGTATTTTCCCATCCATTCACGTTTAACCTATTTGTATTTAAGATGAATATAGTTGGGTAATGTTTCTTTATCCATTCTGCCAATCTCTGCCTTTTGATTGGAGAGTTTAATCCATTTACATTTAGGAAAATTACTAATAGACAAGATTTACTTCTACCATTTTACTAAATTTTTTGGTAAGTCTTATACCATTTGCCCTTCCTCTCCTCCATTACTTCTTGTTTGTTTAGATGATCTTTTATTAGGAGCCATTTTAAAGCACTTATTCTCTTTTTTCTTTTGTCCCCTCCACTCTTTGTATCCTTTCTGTTTGTGTATTTTTAAAGATATTTTCTCTATGTTTTGGATAGAGATTATCTTTAGCGTACTAATTTATTACAATTTAGTTTGTGTTGATTACATCTTGACTTCAATAGCTTGTATATACGCAGTATCTATATCTTTCCATACCTCCCTTTTATGTTGTTCATGTCACAAATTACATCTTTATACATTGTGTACCCAGTAATAAAAATTTATACTTGTTTTTATGCATTTGAATTTTAAGCCCTATAGGAAGTAAAAGACAATATAACAAATGAAAAATGAAATAATACTAGCATATATATTTACCCATATTATTCTTACCCTTGAGATCTTTATTTCTTCATCCAGAATTGAGATGCTGTCTAACGTCCTTTCTTTTCAACATGGAGGACTCCCTTTAGCATTTTCTGTAAAGCAAGTCTAGTGACAACAAACTCTCAGATTTTGTTTGTCTGGAAATGTCTTGTTTTGTCTCTCATTTGTGAAAGACAATTTTGCTGGATATATTATTCTTTCTTGACCTATAGATTATTTGGAAGTTTCCTGTTAAACTTCCAACTATTTTGTGATCTCTAGATATCTTTCTGTTATTGATTTTATAGTTTAATTCCATTATGATAAGAGGACATACTTTATATGATATCAATTATTTTGAATTTGGTAAGCTTTGTTATGACTCAGGATATGACCTATCTTTAGATTTGACTATATCTCATTTCAGTTCTATCAGTTTTTGCCTCATTCTTTTTGAAACTCTGTTAACTCCATACGTATTTTGAATTATTATGTCTTCTTGGTGAATTGACTCTTTTGTCATTATGTAATGTCTTGCTTTATCTTTGGTACTTTTCCTTGTTCTGAAATCTACTTTTTATGATATTAATATAGCCACTTCAACTTTCCTTTGATGAATGCTTTCATAGAATATGTTTTGCTATCTTTTTACATTTAACCTATATATATCATTATATATAAAGTAGGTTACTTATAGACAGCATGGCGTTGGTCTTTAAAAAAAATCCAACCTATCAATCTCTTTTAATTGATGTGTTTAGGCCATTTAGATTTAATATAATTCATGACGTGGTTGGCTTTAGGACTACTGCTTTATTATTTGTTTTTCACTTTTTCCATCTGTTTTTGTTTCTTGGTTTCCCCTTTCTTGTCTTCTTTTTGGATTATTTGAATACCTTTATTCTATTTTAATTTACATATTCACCTTTTTACTATATCACTATATTCACTTGGTATAGATTTTTTTGGTGGTTCTCTAGGGATTCAAATATACATGCTTATATTTACTTGTCTACTTAAAATTAATTTTTTACCACTTCAAGTGAAATTAAGACACTTTACAACTCTGTTAGTTCCTTTACCTTTGTGTTGTAGTTGTCATTTGTAGTTCATGAATATACATTGTAAACCCCACCATATAATATATAGTTTTTGATTTCAACTGTAATACACATTTTGAAGAACTAAAGGGAGAGAGATAGTCTATTATATTTAACCAGATGTTTATCAATTCTGTTGCTCTTTAGTTCCTGAAGTTTCAAGTTTTCCTCTGGTATCATTTCCCTTTTGCCTGAAAAACTCCCTTTAGCATTTCTTTTAGAAGAGATCTGTGGGTGACAAATTCTCATAATTTTCCCTCATCTGAGAATGTCTTTATTTTGCCTTCACTAGATATTTTCACTAGATATAGAATTCTGGGTTGGCCATTGTTTTCTTTCAATATTTTAAAAATGTTGCACTGTCTTCTGGCTCTATGGATTCTGGTTAGAAATCCATAGTCATTCTTATGCAATGTTTTGTTTTTCTGTGGTTTCTTTCAATATTTTCCTTCATCTTTGGTTTTCAACAGCTTGATTATGATATGTGTAGGCATGGTTTTATTTGAGCTTATCTTGTTTCGGGTTTGTTGAGATTCTTGAAATAGTAAAAATATATCTTTCACTGAATTTGAGAATTTTAATCCATTACTTCTTCAAACAGTTTTTCTGCACCAATCTTTTTCTCCCACCCTTCATGGGCCCCAATGACACAAACATTAGACTTTTTGATATTGTCCCACTATTCCTTGAGTTTCTATTTTTCATTTTTTCATTTTCTTCCTATCTGTTATTCACCAGATCATTTCTATTGATCTATCTTTAAGTTCACTGACTCATTTCTCTGTCTCCATTCTTTTATTGAGCTCATCCAGTGACATTTTAAATTTCAGTTCTTGCCTTTTTCATTTCTAAAATTTCCATTTGGTATTTTTCCATAGCTTTTGTTTTTCTGCTGAGCATCTCTCTTTCATTTTTAAAAAAGAATGTTCACCCTTACTTCATGAAACATTATTCTCATAGCTGCTTTAAATTCTTTATCTGATGATTTCAACATCTGTTTCACTATAGGGTTGGCATCTATTGATAGTCTTTTCCCCTTACAAGTTGTTGAGATTTTCCTGGTTCTTTGTATATTGAATAATTTTGAATTGTATCCTGGATATTTTGAGGATATGGGTCCTGTTAAAATTCTGTGGAGTGTGCCGATTCTTTTTAAAGGCTGTCTGCCTTCTAGAAGGTCTAGGCCACAAGTCCTGGCCACAGAAATGTGGGCTGTGGTTTCAATTTCAGGTCAGTTTTCAAAGACTTTGCAGTATTATGAGGATATTCTCTATGTGTGTGCCCCCCAGGCAGAAGTTTACATTGTAGTTCAGTTCAGTATGATGTTTGGGGTCAGTCCATAGCTATGCAGCTTGGGAGTGAGCCCGGGATGTGACATAGCTTTAATGGATGCTTTTCTCAAGCTCCCCTTTCCCTGTGATTTCCCCTCCACACTTTCTCTGTCTCCCAAGTGCCCTTTTGGTCCTCTGACTAGAAAGCCAAGTTTTTAGTGTCTCCACGCAATTGTGTACTTCCTATGACTGGGTTCACATCTAGGACAAAGTACATGTGTAAAGAGATGGGAAAAAGATAAAAGAGATTCCTCCTACTATTTTAACCAGAGAGGCGATTTTTTCCTTTCAGAGTTTTAGGTGCCCGCATGGCTGCTGTATTGCCACTGCAGAGTTGGGAAGTTACAGCTTACAGCTGGGACTTGCTTAGGGCAGGCCTGGGAGAAAATAACCAGGGGTTTTTTCACTCTCCATGTCCTGCAAATTCCCTCCTCTCAATCCTCTGACAGAAAGAGAGGGAGGGCTTCTCTCGAAACTTTTTCTGTCCATGCCCACTGCACAGTTCTGGGATTCATTCTGCTTTGAATCTTGGTTGGGAGATACAGGAATGAAAAAGCAGAATATTCTCTGCTATAATGGTGATACTTCAAATTTTTATTTTCCTCTCCAATCTTCCTGCTATTATTTCCTTTTCATAGTTCTCAGTTATTTACTTTTTGTACTCTGTCCAGGGTTTTTAGTTGTAGTCAACGGCAGAGACAGGGTGGTATGTGTTTACTCCATCTTAAACAACCAGAGCATCCCCTCGTTCAATATTTGTTAAGGCCCCAGCTTAAAACTGTCACTTCTACCCTTGTTCCATTGGCTGCAGCAAGCCATATAGCTGAGCCCAGCATCAGGGGGACAGACAATTATACCTGCACGTTCCCATGCTCTGCAAGGTCACATGGCAGATGCAGGCAGCTGGCAACAAATATCCAACCTACCACCCTAACACTGCAGTCTCACAATCACAGAATATCCAGACCTCAGGTGTCTCCAGCTGGGGTGTCCCAAGGCCTGCAGTGTCACCGGCTTTTAAACTAGCTCAATCCCAGTTCCATGAACTGTGGAATGTGCAGGGGCTCCCCTACTAGTTCTGCAAATCCTCTAGGCCTTCAGGTCTCTGCATCACTGCTTCATCGGGTTTCCTATATATTTTATCCCTCTCCTTGAGTCTGTTCCCTTCTTTCCACCTCGACCTTTACTCCACACTAAGTTTTAAGGCCTATGTTTGCATAATCAAAAACACTTGCCTTGCCTGTCTGAACAATGAGCCATCTATTTTGACCTTCTATTCTTTCGCATCTTAAAATGATGCTTTTCTCCCTTTACCGCAACACCATTCTGAGGCAGGGCAAACTACTTGCCTGGGTAGAGGGTAAACTAAGGGGAAGCAATATAAAGAGTCATCCCAACCCAGTCCCTCTCTCTTTCTGGATTCGCAGGGGTGTCTTTTCTTTCTTCCTGCCGCTTATACTAGCATATTAAGGGCACCTAGAGAGCCTGTAGTAAGGAAACCAGTGTATTGCTGTTAAAGCCAGCATTTCTAAAACTTGCCTGTGGAAC
>PVKH010034606.1:0-11841 GCA_004027955.1 Chaetophractus vellerosus | reverse complement strand
CGAACCCGGGGCCTCCCATGTGGTATGCCGGTGCCCTATCCACTGGGCTATCGAGCCAGCCCCCAGATATTGTTTTCTTACTACTATCTTATAGAGAAATCCTTCTGTCTTCACTGTTATGCACAGTGTTAGCTGTAGGTTCCCTTCTATTCCAAATTTACTGAGAGTTTTTAGCATGAATGGATGTTGACTTTGTGAGATTCTTTATTGTATCATTTGAATGATCATTGTCCTTCTTTAGTCTATTAATATTGTGAATTACAATAGTTGATTTTCATATATTGAACGAAATTTGCTTTGTGTTTAATTTGCTTTTATTTTTTCTAGTTTCTCTAGGTGCAAACTTTGATTACTAATTGACATGGCTCATATTTGTGAATGCTACCATTTTATACCACACGTTTACTTGAATATATGCTGTGCCTTACCAATTTTGGTACTGTGCATTTTCATTCGCATTCAGCTCAAAATGTTTTTTGTTTTATTTTAAATTCCCTTGACACTTCCTCTTTGACCCATGACTTAGATAGAAATGTGTTGTTAAGTTTACAAACATATTAGAATTATCCAGATACCTGTTACTGATTTTTAATTTAATTTATTTTCAGAGAATATACTCTGTAATGTTTTTATTCTTTTACCTTTGCTAAGTTTTGTTTAATGAATAAAATATGGTATAACTTATTGTATGATTTATGTGTTCTTAAAAAGAATGCTCTATGTTTTCTTGAAAATAATATTGTGTTTGCACTAAGTCTCCATAAATATCAATTAGGTTATGTTGTTTGACGGTGGTGTTTAGCCTTCCGTGTCCATTTAAAATTTCTGTCTTCTTCAATTACTGAGAGAGGAATGCTTAAGACTCTAGCTAAAACTGTGAATTTGTCTATTTCCCTTTCAGTTCTAAAAGTTCTTGCTTCAAGTATTTTGAGTTCTGCTATTAGTTATGTACCTGTTTAGGCTTCCTATGTCTTCTTGTAGATTTAGTTGACAATATTTGGCTACATGATTACATGTCACTTCTCCTCATCCCTGATAACCTTCATTTTCTGAAGTCTGCTTTTTCTTATATTAATGTAGCTACCTTAAATTGCTTTTGATTAGTGTTATTGTGGTATATCTCCCTCAATTCTTTTGTTTTTAAACTATCTTTATATTTAAATCAAGTTTCATTTAGACAGCATATAGTTAGGTCTTGCTTTTTCATCCCATCTGACAATTCCTTTTTTAATTTGTGTACTTATACTGCTCTAATTTAATGTGAACATTGATAGTGTTAGATTAAGTTCTACCATCTTGCCAGTTATTTTCTATTTGATCCACCTATTCTTTATATTTTTTAATCTTCATTCCAGACTTCTCTTCAGTTAATTAAGCATATTTTTGTGATTCACTTTACTCTTTACTGTCAACTTATTTGTAATCTTTTGAAAATATTTTAATGGTTGCACTAGGGTTTAAAATATACATTTTTGTTTAATCAACGTTGACTTTAAAGTAAAAAATAATATTTTACCATTATCACTTTATTATTATTTAATTCTGTGCATGAGGTACAAAGACCTTACAAGTGTATATTTCCAATTCCTACCTACCATGCATTATGTTAGTTTTACCAGATCATTTACTTTCACAGATGCTATTAACTCACAACACTTTGATAATGTTTTTGATTTAGACAATCAATTAACTTTTTGAGTGATTTAATTTTAAAAACTATTTATCTTTACTTTCTATTTCCATGGCTCTTCATTTCTTTGTATGTATCCATGTTTCTTTTGGGTTTCATATTGCTTTTTGCATGAAAAACTTTTTACATGTTTTCTTGTAGTTTACATTTACTAACAAGGAATTTTCTAAGATTTTGTTTTTGTAAGAGCCCTTATTTCACCATTGTTTTTAAAAGATGTTTGTATTGGATATTCTAGTTGACAGCATTTTTCCTTTCAGACCCTTAAAGATATCACACCATTGTCCTCTTGCTTACATCATTTTTTATGAGAAGCTTGTTTTGTAATTATTATCTTTATTAGTCTGTTTATAATGTTTTTTCCCTGTGTACCTCCACGATTTTCTGTTATTTCATTTGCAGCAGTTTAAATATGATATGTCTAGGTGTATTTTGCTGTTGTAGATCTTTCTAGGTGTTTCGATCTCTTTTCTCTTCTTGTTTCAATTTTTTGGAAATATCAATTGACCCTAATATTGATTGGAGAAGGTGACTGATTTCTTCTTCAGCTGTGATTAATCTACTAAAGAACCTGTTGAAAATATTCTTCACTTTGTGCAACTGTGTTTTACATTTTTAGCATTTGCATTAGATTCATCCCTATAGTTTCCATCTCCCTGCCAAAGTTACCCATCAGACCTACATGCTGTCTATCTTTTCTTTTTGAACCTTTAGCATAATAATTGTAGTTTTTAAAAATTTCCTTTTATAGTTCCAAAATATGTTTCATATCTGTGTTTTTCTGCTGAACACTTTGTTTCTTGGCTGTAAATTTTCTTGCCTTTTCATATGCTTTACCTGTGTTTTATTTTCCCTTTATGGCAGCTTTGAGATTATTTTATGAATCACAAAAAGAGAAAGATTATGTTTGTAAACTAATCTATTCCACTGGGTGTGATACACTTTGATTGCATTAAATTCATTTATGGGGCCTTTGACGTGATTACTTGATAAGATCACTGTAGGGGCTTTGGATTGGACTATATCAGTAAGGCATGACTCAAGTTAGTCTCCAACTCTTTGCTGGGTCTGATATAAACCCAGAGACACAGAGAGACACAGACAGACACAGGAAAAGGAAGGCACCATATTTGATCCTCCCGTATAAGAGAGGTTTAGAGGACTCCGTAATCTCAAAGCCCCAAGAGGCTGGGCCCATGGAACAATGAAGAGTTGACAAACCCTGCTATGTGCCTGATAGCTTACAGTTGAACTCAGGAAGAAAGGAATAGTCAAGATTGATATAGGTGGCCCAAAAGAGAAAAGCTTGGTTGTCCTCAGCTGAGCTCAAACCTCAGCAGAGATCTGAGTCTATTTTGCTTCAACATGTCGAAGCTGGCTTTGGTGAGAAAGCATCTCTGATGGTTCCTTGGTTTGAACTTTTTATGGCATTAGAACTGTAAACTTTTACCCCAAATAAATCCCCTTTAGAAAAGCCAACCCATTTCTGATATTTTGCATTGGTATCCCTTTGGCAAACTTAAAACATTCCCCTAAAGCTGTCCAACTTGCATAGGAGAGTAGAAACTGAGGTAAATAGATTTTATGCTTGTCAATAGGCATACCTTTCCTCCTGCTGGGCCTCTGGTGTGAGAGTTTGAGTTAATCCAGTAAGAAATGTTGCTGAGTTTGAGGTCTATATTGCTATGTTCATCCACAGTGTACCTTGGACTTCAAATGCCTCTTTCTGACCTAGCATTTTAGAGCATGGACTTATTTTGCAGTCTTTTTTTCTCACTTCACCTTCAAGTCTATGCATTCTTCTGTGCTTCAGGGAGAGTCTGTTTCCTTCCTCTTGCCACTCTCCTGGCAGTATTCCACTCCTATCTGCAATTCAATGCTTCTTAGCCTAGTGGTGGGAGGTGGAGGGGATATTGATATTCTGTTGTTTTAAGCCTCTGAATTAAGTAGGCATTATGATCATGGGTAAAGGGGGTGTGGACTTCTCAGTGATCCTGACTGTTCCCCATCTTATGTTCTGAGCCAAGCATGCATTCCTTACCCTCTCTCAGGAGTAAAGGGTTATACCACTTACTTCTGTTAGCTGCAATGTGTTTTCACCAGACTCCCAAGAGCAACAATGTTTGTCTTCTCACAGATTAAATTTTTGTTCCATAGGTGTTTGTCAAGAATGTGAAGGGTCTAAAGTAAGGTAAAGGGGGCCGGCTCGATAGCCCAGTGGATAGGGTGCTGGCATACCACATGGGAGGCCCTGGGTTCGATTCCCGGGGACCTCTCCTAGCGGGCAGACCGCTTTGAGAATGGCAAGCCACCATGGGCGGGCCGGAACCGCCGTGGGCAGGGCAAGAAGCTGCCACGGACAGGGCAAGAGCCGCCACGGGCAAGGCAGGTCGCCCGCGGATGGAGCGCAGCCAGCCACCCGTGAACTGAAGCAAGCGCCAGCCGTGAACGGACGCAGAGACCGCCCACAAGCGGGGAAAGCCGCGCCTGCGCAGTGACCACTCTCAGCGCTTCGCCGCAGCGGGGGGAAGGGGAGATATGTAATAAAATAAATAAATCTTTAAAAAAAAAAGACATTAAAAAATAATAATAAAAATAAAGTAAGGTAAAGCTGTACCCTACATAAGGCTAACAATTTATCCTACTGGCTTTCACAGCTGGCAGAAGATGTGAGACTCTTGGGTCATAGTCAAGGGACTTCATTACAATAGATCAAGTAGCATGAATTTCATGTTTGTTTTGATTCCCTTTGTCCCTCATGTACCATGGGGGCTACACAGAAGCAGAGGCTTGATATCACAGCTAAAGAACCCCAAACTTAAGAATCCCTAATAATTTATAAGGGTCTGCAAGTGAACTTTCTCAACTTTTATCCAGGAGGAGATATCATCTCTCTTTTCCTGGCAGATGTCAAACTTGCCTTCTGTTTCTGAGGGAGATACTCTCTATCTTCCATTGCTATTCACTATATAAATATTCTTCAAAGGATAGACTGCTCAAAAAAATGTGTACCAACAGAGAAATTTGTGAAGCTTTGTCTCCCAGCAACTGGGAGATGAAGGAGAAAGATTTGGACATAGTTTTGTGTCTCATTCCCAGCAGCTGCTTTTCCCTCCCTTGATGAACTGTGAAGTATGTTTCTTAGAAATTGTGCCAAGGGGGATTCATTGAGGAAGAGCCTTGAAAAGGGTATGAATCCCCTGAGGGTTGCACGCTCTCTCACTATACTACGGTCAGTCTCTATCAATGTGTTTTCTACTCGCTAAATTTTTTTTTAATGGTCTGGTTGTTTCTGCCCCAAGTGAGCAGGTGGCTGTCCACTTTTAAATTTCATGCTAATAATTGCCTTCTGATGAGTTCAAGAATATTTGTGATCATGCAAATTACGTAGCTGTTTTTGTTGTTCTTATAAGTGTGATAGCAACATTCTTTCCAGATTGTTTCATCACTGGGTAGAAACTAGAATTTCAATTAGTTCAGACTTTTAAAAATAGCAATTGGTTTATTAAAACTTATCCATAGTCGCTCTATCCATTCACAGAGTGGCTTCAAAGAACATTAAAAATTAAAATCTACTCTTAGTTTTAGCTTGCTTTAAATCATTGCATGTTCCTGATATCTAATTACCTATTATATTTTCAGAAACTTTGAAAATCTATTGTCATACATAGCCACTATCCAACATCATGTCTCTTTATTGTTTGGTAGTAGGCAGTAGTAGTTACTTACTTAGAATCCACACTATTTCATATATGAAAAATACATAAGTAGAAATTAGTCTACAAAAACCTATTATTTTAGAATTATGTAGAGAATTAACACTAGAACGAACCCCTAGCAGCTAGCTTCACTGCAGAAGATTTATACAGCTTTCTTTGAAGAGACTAGCTTTGTTTGGCTTGTGATAGTCCATCCTCAACGTAACGGGTAGTCTGGGAGAAGCCTGGCTTTAAGTGCTTTAAAGTGTTTGTCAAACTTAGAATCCTTTTGTTATGGGAGCATAGAAATATATTTTAATGATTTACTGCACAAGAAATTGAAAAATAAATATAGAGAGAGCAGAAAATGGATATATGTGAACTTGTAACTTGTAAATCTCAATCATTTTAAATATGAAAAATAAAGTGTGCATATAAAAATTATAAAAACATACTCATAGCAAACAACCTAAAATCAGGTCTATTGTGTTCTTTATGCTTTCATACCTCAGAAATGAAGCGCATTTTTTCATTTATAAAGAACATATTTCCTGTGACTTCAAGAAAGAAAGTTCTTTATTTGGATTTATTACCAAAATTTTAAGAATTGTCTTCATCTGAAGACAATTAAGAGTATTTTTTTGCGGGCAGATGTTGCTCAAGTGGTTGGGTGCCTGCTTCCCACATATGAGGTACCAGGTTCAGTTCCCAGTGTCTCCTAAAAAAAAGAAAGCCACAAGCAAAACAGATGAGAAAGCTAACTTTCTCAGTACTTGGGGACAGGCTTCCCACATACGAGGTCCCAGGTTCCATCCCCGGTCCTCGGTACCTCAAAAACAAAACAAAACAAAAACAACCTATCTCTTTCTATTTACTGCACTCTACTGGTAACCCTTTCATTTTTAGGAATATGCTTTTAACATGCTTTGTTCTTTTTCTTTATGAGTAGTTTAATGTATCTAATATGAGATGCAAAAGTTGTGGAAAGAATGTGTGGGATTTTCAGGGGCAACAAGGCACAGTTATTAACAAGGAGGGCCTTAGGAGACAGATTCAAATGAAGATCTGCTAGAATTTTGTCACAGACTGGGCCACCCTGTCAAAGTTAATGGTCATTGATCTGGAATATTTGACAGCAGAAATTTTTAAAAATCAAATATTGTTCTTCCCAACATTGTAATGCTACCTCTTTTGTGGACTGTAAGTAACTGAGATAAAAATACTATTAGATTTTATATTCATTTTATTTTCTGAATATGAGATGCATGTGACAAAAGAAAATAAATATTGTTTATTTGATATGGATCCTTAATTGTCTCTTTTGTTTACTGTAAGTCATAAAATCATGTTTTAGGATAATTTGGATCATTCCAGCACATTAACACACTTAGAGTAACAATATCAATAACATCATTAGCATTGCTTTGAAGAAGCTAGGTTCATTTCTATTCAAGAAATCTTAATTAAATAGCTGACAAGATGCTTTGCCAAGCATGGATGCAGATTCAGACAATTTAAGTGAGTCTGTATATGAGGAGTTCATAGCAAGCATGTAAGTCAATAATAAAAATAAATATTTGCAACCACCAAGATAGCGGCAGAGTAAAGAGCTCCGAGAATCAGCTCCTGCTACGGTGATCACCCACAACTAACTAGAACACTTATTTGGGGGCTGCAGGAGACCAGAAGTGCATCCTGCAACATCCTTGAAAGAATGGAAGGAGGAAACTGCCCATCTGCAGAAAAGATTCGTAAGTAGAGCACTCCATACTGCAGAGGCCAGTGCCCATCCTCTACTGGAGGCACAAGCTGCCTCGGGAGCTGTTCCAGAGCCGGAATTGAAAGCTCCACTTCCCAAAACAGGGGAGGAAGAGACAGTTGGGCACCAACTTCAGCTACTGATTAGTAAATTTGGCAGGCTAAAGTATAATCCTAAGAACAGCTAAAGTGTGAACCTGTCCAAGTAAGAAAGAGGTCAGTGGCCTCCATCTTAGCTCTGCGCCTGACCTGAGGGAAAGCGGGGCTGACTGAGAATCACAGTGCTGGTAGGGACGGGCTTTTTTCCATCTAGATCAGATTGCCGCTCTAGCATAAGCCCCAGGCCTGCCTCAGTCAGGAAGGAAGCTGGGGGGAGCTGCGCCAGCCTCTCCGGGAAATTACAGGCCACGCTACGGAGGCCACGGAGCCCGGTGATCATCCTACTTTGACAGTGCAAGCCACCCCAGGAGCTATTCTGTGGCAGGAATTGGAAGTTCTGTTTCCCAAAAACAGGGGAGGAAGTGAGTTGGCCACTGATTTCAGCTACTGATTAGTCAATTTTTCTAGCTAAAGTATAACCCTAAGAACAGCTAAAGTTTGAGCCTTTTCAAGTCAGAAAGAGGCCAGTAGCTGCCATTTTTACTCCACCCCCAGCATGAGGGGAAGCTGGGCTGACAGAAAATCACAGTGATTGTAGAGACCTGTTTCTTTCACCCAGATTGGCCTGCAGCCCCAGCCTAGGTTTCAGCCCCACCTCTAGCAGGGAGGAAGCTGACCGGCCCTGCACCAGCCTATCCAAGTAACTGCAGGTACATTTGGCTGACACAGACTGAATAATTGGAAATCTCCCTGGGCAACTGTGGTCATCTTGGACCTGCACTGCATAGATTGCTTCCCACACCTGAAGCTCCATCCCTGTCCCAGGCAGGGAAGAAAGGGAAGCTTCATCAGTCTCTCTGGGCAACTACAGTCTAGGCCTGCATGACCTGGATTATTCCAAAGAGCTGTGGCTCTGTCCCTACCCCTGGCAAAGGAGAAAGTGGGGAGAAGCGTCATTGGTCCTTGGGGCAATGAGGGTAGCTTAAGCCTTCACAGCTTATAGCACCAACTACATCTTTGGCTCCTACTACACAACCAGCAAGGGGAAAAGGGCAGGAAGCCCTAACCTCAAGAGAAAAACTGCACCCAGAATAAATACTCTATTAAGCCATATGCCAAGACACCAACAAAAGATTACAACCCACACCAAGAAACAGAAAGATATTGCCCAGTTAAAGGAACAAGATAAGCCTTGGCATGACATAAAGGAGTTGAGACAATTAATCATAATGTTCAAACAAATGTCCTTAATAAATTCAATGAGAAGACTAAAGAAATTAAGGATATTAAGAAGACATTGGATGAGCACAAAGAATTTGAAAGCATACATAGAAAAATAGCAGATCTTATGGGAATGAAAGGTGCAATAAATGAAATTAAAAATACATTGGAATCATATAATAGCAGATTTGAGGAGGCAGAAGGAAGGATTGGTGAGCTTGAACTAATGGCCTCTGAAAGTGAACATACAAAAGGACAGATGAATAAAGGATTAGAAAAACTTGAACAAGGTCTCAGGGAACTAAAGGATAGCAAGAAACGTGCAAACATACATGTCATGGGTGTCCCAGAAGGAGAAGAGAAGGGAAAAAGGGCAGAAGGAATATTTGAAGAAATAATAGTAGAAAATTTCCCAACCCTATTGAAGGACATAGATATCTATGTCCAAGAAGCACAACATACTCCCATAAGAAAAAATCTGAATAGACAAACTCCGAGACACATACTAATCACAATGTCAAATGCTAAAGACAAAGAGAGAATTCAGAGAGCAGCAAGAGAAAAGCAATGCATAACATATAAGGGATACCTAATAAGACTAAGTGCCGATCTCTCATCAGAAACCATGGAGGCAAGAAGACAGTGGTATGATATATTTAAGATACTGCAAGAGAAAAATTTCCAGCCAAGAATCTTATAACCGGCAAGATTGTCTTTCAAAAATGAAGGCGAGTTTAGAATATTCACAGATAAACAGAAACTGAGAGAGTTTATAACCAAGAGACCTGCTTTGCAGGAAATACCGAAGGGCATGCTACAGCCTGAAAATAAAAGACAGGAGAGATAGGTCTGGAAGAGAGTCTAGACATGAAGATTATATCAATAAAAGTAACAGTAACTGAAAGTACCAAAGAATGGTGAAAATAAAATATGACAAATAAAACCCAAATATTCAGGAATAAACTTAACCAATGATGTAAAGCACTCCTACCCAGAAAACTACAACTCGTTGTTAAAAGAAATTTAAAAAAAGTCCTAAATAACTGGAAGAGCATTCCATGTTCATGGATTGAAAGTCTAAATATAATTAAGATGTCAATTCTACTCAAATTGATATACAGATTCAATGAAATCCCAATAAAAACTCTACCAGTATTTTTTAAATAAATGGAAAACATGATTGTCAAATTTATTTGGAAGGGTAAGGAGTCCTGAATAGCCAGAAACATCCTAAAATGGATAAGTGAAGTTGGAGGAATTTCTTCCCTGGACTTTAAGTCGCATTACCTAGGTACAGTGGTAAAAACAGCATGGTACTGCCATAAAGACAGACTCATAGACAAATGGAACCAAATTGACAGTTAAAAAACAGACCCTCACTTCTATGGTCAAGTTATTTTTGTCTAGCCTGTCAAACCCACCCAGCTCCGACAAAACAGTCCATTCAACAAATGGTGTTGAGAAAATTTGATATCCATAGCAAAAGATGAACGAGGACCCCTAATTATCTCAAAATGAATCCAAAACCTAAATATCAAAGCAAGAACCATAAAGCTTCTAGAAGAAAATGTAGGAAAATATCTTCAAGACCTGGTGGTAGATCATGGATTCTTACAGGAGATAAGAGCAGGACTGAGATGGACTACTGATATTTAGTGTATGTAGAAGTTTTAATTAGCTTTACTGTGAAAGTGTGGAAATGTACAGAGTTGATGGTAACACATTATATTGAGTAACAGCTGGTTTATAAGTGGGGATGTGGCTGAAAATGGTAGTCTAAGGATGTAAATGCCAATTGACAGAAAGCTAGAGAATAATCTATGGACTGAATGGCACAGTAAACCCAGAGGTGGATGAGAATTGTGGTTGATGGTATAGATGGAAAAGTGTTCTTTGTGAGCTAGAGCAGATGTACATCAGTTTTGCAGGGTGGTGGGAATGTGGAGAAGCATGGGAAAAATGCAACTGGAGTGACTATTGGAGTATAGTTAACAGTAATAATGTACTATTCTTGCATCTATGCCAAAGATATACATGTTGATGGCGGGAGAGTATGGAGGGTGTGCCAAATGTATGCTGTGGAACTGGTAGTAGTCGGATGATGTTGTCTCATAATCTGTGGCATGTGTTCCACCACGGTGTGGTGTGTTGATAGAGGGGTGCTGTTTGGGAATTCTGCACATGTGCATGATTGTTTTGTAAGTTTACAACCTTTGTCATAAAAATATATTTAAAAAATAATTATAGGGTGGGTTGGAGAAAAATACACCAAATGTAAGATAAAGATTATATATTAGTAGTAAGATTTTGACAATATTCTTTCATAATTTGTAACAAATGTCTCACAACAATGCAAGGTGTTGGTGGAGGGTTGATGTATGGGACCCCTGTATGTTGTTATGAATGTTTGCTTTGTAAGTTCACAACTTTTACTATACATTTATTGCTTATGTATGTCCATGTATAAATGATATAAATAATAATAATAGGGTGGGTTGGGGGAAAATACTTTGGTTAGTAGTAATATTTTGAGGATGCTCTTTAATCATTAGTTAAAAATGTTTCACAACAATGCAAGGTATTGGTGGTAGGGTGAGGTATGAGAGCCCTGTATGATGTTATGTATGTTTGTTTTGTAAGTTCACAACTATTATTATACACTTATTGTTTGTGCATATTCATGTATGAGTGATATATTTCAATAAATTAAAAATAAATAAATAAATATTTGCCTGGTGCATATTAGGCAATTAATGATTATGGTTAAGGTATGGATGGGTGAATGAAACAGTGTAAAATATTTTAAATGTCATGTAGGATATAGAAAATGCTACAGTGTTAAGAAGGGGAATTGTCACAAGCAGTTGAAGTTCAGCAAACTTTTGATGGAAAAAAAGTATTTGAGGTGAACTTTAAATAATTAATCAAAAGAGGAGCCACTAAAACAGGATGTGGATAATGAGAATTAAAAAAATGGACTAAAGTGGCAAGAGATAAGATTAGACTTAAAGTAATTAAAGGATATAGAAACCAGGGTTTTGGAAGACACTCTGATATGTATGATGAATCCTTGGAAAAAGGTACAAGGAAGACACGGAGGTTAACATCTTCTTGAAAGCAGGAACTGTGTCTCATTCAGTGTTTTATCCATGGTACCTGGCACTGTGCCTAGTACATGGTAGAAATTTGGAATCTTTCCAAGGAAGAAAGGAAGTAAGGTGGAGGAAAGGCAGGCAGGCAGGAAGAAATGAAGGAATGAAGGAAGGAAGGAAGGTCTTTGTGATGGAAGTCTATCATGAAAGACTTAGAAGAGAGTCTGGTTCATTGGACTCACCCAGGACAACTAACAAGCAGATGATGATGGACAATGACCAT
>PVKH010034605.1:0-11846 GCA_004027955.1 Chaetophractus vellerosus | reverse complement strand
TGGTCCTGATGTAATCCCACTGTTTTTAGAAGCATTCTTTTTGAAAAACTATTTTTCTAGATGAATACTCAGGCTAACCTAGTGGATCTAATCTTGGAATGTCCATGATTACCCACTTAAAGATCAAAGTATTATATGCTGTGTGCTTTGTAGATGTTAGTGTTGTGAAGGCAAAACTGCTTTCTACATTGGTGCTCCTAACAGAGTGGGCACCAGTGATGGGAGCTGTGTGCTGAACGGAGACCAAGGGGGATCCTTTCCTTAGAGCATGTTAGGTGTGTTTGTGCAAGTTTGCTTAAAATCCTTTCTGTATAAATCAATCTGTTAGGTTTTCTGTTGGGGTGAGTTTAGTTAAAAACAAAAAACAAAAAACAAAAAAACGCTGCAAGCTCTGCAATTTCTTCATGTCAAATTTCTCCTACCAAATGGTGTTGCACTGCTCTAGCTCAGCATGGGAGGGAGCAAACGGCTTCAATGGTCATCTGTCTGGCTTTGGTTTAGTTAAATGTTTAGTATAATTCCTGACTGAAAAACATGTATGGCATGTCCCTTGAAAGAAGAAAAAACATAGTTTAATCCCAGTGTGTACCTTTGAAAGTTTTTGTAAGTAAAAATAAAAACCTGTACTGACTTTCAAAAAAAAAACAACAACAACAACATAGTTTCTGAAAAACCAAGAGCTAAGAGAGTTGCCCCAAAGAGCATTTAAGTTAAAATGCTTAATAATTCTTGATACGTATGTGGAATGGGTTAAAAATCACATACTTATTTTACAGTGTGTTACTGTGACTATTATGCAAGATTTTGATGAAACTGGCTCCCTAAAGAACTAAATATGGGGAAGAGATAGATGTATACCTCCTGAATTACTTGTGATTTGCATTAAATATTAAAAGAATGAAGATTTGAAGTGAAGAAAGTCTGTTCTACTTTGCAAAATACTAACAGGATCCATAAAGACTACAACTCAGTGAAAAGAAATTTATCACACAAGAGTTAAATACCCATTTAATAAAAGCTTAAAGAATAGCAGTTAAAATGCTCTTGTTAATTTTCTATTAACAGAACACAAATCAATCCTGCCTATATCTTCCGGATCAACAGAAAAATTAGTATCATTGATTATTCAAAATGAACTAATGGTAAAATTTGTATTTCCATTAATTTTTCTGATTATTTTAAACATCAATAAAAGGATAAATAGATGAATGCACTATTTCATCATTACTTTGATATATTAACCATTTAATTTTAAACCAAAAGATGTTAAATGCCTGAAATGAATATAAATTCAAACAGTAAGCAAAAATATTCTTTTCATGATAGGTCCTATCTTGAAAATATCCCACTCTGGGATATTAACAATAAAAGTACTGGAAAGCAGAAACTGATTACTTCATATTGCTCACTGTTAGCAATGTTACTTAAGTAGAACTGCTAATTAACATTAGAAAATTTACAAAACCAGCAGGCTCCCTTCCAATAAGTATATTTTTTACTTGAAAATACATTTTGAAAGAAGGATCAAAATTATCCAAGTAAATTTTTAAAATTCACCTTTTCTATATAATATATTAAACATAAAAATTAATCTTCGAACAGATGATTACTTTAAGTAAATGTCAGTTAGCAAAACCACTTAAGCTCATTTTTTAGCATTTTTCTTGGAAAACAAGAAGGGCTGAGCTTCTGTAAATCGAGTGGTCAGAGGTGACATTTGAAGAGACCCGATTAAGCAAATAAAGCGAGTGAGCATGTTAGTATTTAAAGGAAGTAACAAGAGGGTCCTAAAGTGAGAACATGGTTGGGATATTTGAAAAACAAGAGAAAAGCTGTTAAGGCTAGAGCAGAGAGGGCAAGAGGGAGTAAGTGGTCGGAGATAAGTGCTGAGAGGTAAGCAGGCCAGCCAGATGAGGCAGAGCCTTGCAGGTCAGGGTGAGGAGTTTGGGTCTTATTTTAAGTGTGATAAGAAGTCACCGGACGGTTTTAAGCAAGGAAATAATATGATCTGAATTATTCTTTTAGAAACATGAGGATTCTAAAGTGAATCTTCTTTGCACTTGTGCCACAGGTAAATGACAAACTCTTTTACTTTAATTTATAGATGGGAAAACGGAAGTGATGTGATTTGACACGTAACTACCATATAATAAAAATTAGGCCAGAACCTTGTGCAGCAGAGTTATGCTTAGTTTTGTATCAAAGCTGCCCTTGAAGGAATGTAGAGGTCTCTAAACAAAGTCATTTAACTGAGGGGAGGGAGAAGGAATTAAAGACAGCAATTCTAAAGAAAACAATGTAAAATTTATGTAAACCCCCCACTTTCAGAACAGGGGGGAAAAAAAGTAACCAAATTTGCATTTCTATTCCAGTCGAGGCTTTAACTATAATACATCTTCTTTACTTTTTCTACTCACCTTGACTGAATAAGCCAGTGAGATAGTGACTGCAAGTGGAAGACCTTCTGGCACTGCTACCACTAAAACTGTAACTCCAATAATGAAGAACTTCACAAAATATTGTATGTAAATAGGTGTGCACTCAGCAAGCCATTGTCTCTTCTGAACCCAGAATGTATCAATTACAAAATATAATACTAGGATGATAACTGTGATGGCAGACATCAACAGACCTTTCAGAATATAAAAAAAAAAAGAAAAATGCAATTAGTTAAATATTCCAGACACTACCCACTACTGGTTACATAGTAGGCAATGGAAGCATTATAACTGGTTTGATAATATTTATTTTAATTTCTTTGAGAAAACATTACCCTCTTTTACACCTAACCCAACACGACTTTGTCAGACAATTTTTGATTCCAAGTATAGTAGTATAGCCCCGTCCCCGGGAAGAGCTGGGAGAAAAGCTTAAAATTCTTTCCTAAACTTAATTGTATCTTCTACCTTCTACTAAAGCTGAGACAAATAATAGCCAATGACAAGAAAATACCAGAAGCTTAGTAAAAGCAAATACTGTATATACTGATGAGGCAACTTGCCTAATGCTGAAAGAGAAGCTGATATGAATCTCATCAATGGGGAGGCCTGGAATTAAATAGTCAACCCGAGGTGGTTTTTTTTTTTCTTTTTTTTCTTTTTTAATATATATAAACTTACCACATAAAATTTTTGGTCTACCCTTATTGCTCTATTAACTTAGAAAACTAAGAGTTAATCATGCATTAAAAAAACATTTAAAACTCTCTTCTCTGTGAGATATTTAACTATTTATAAATGAGAATTAAAAACAAAACAAAACAAAAAACACACACAAAAAAACAGAAAATCCATAAATCACTCTAATAATCCAATCCAATGCCTACTAAATACTATTACCATCGCAAAGTCACCCTGTCCCCTAACATTATATGAATCAGTATTACTGTTTGATTACATATTACGAAAAGCAAATATCTGCTATTTGAAAACAAGCTTACTGAGGACAGAAGCAAAAACTTCACTTTTTCAACATATTACTACAAACCAATAGAATGATACAATTTAAGTTATTTTAATAATATATGCTGACTTATCCACACAGTGTTCTCTGACAAAGATGATACTGCTGGAGAGCAAGCTCTGTTTTTATCATTTTCTAAATAGTAGCTCTATCATTAGGTGCTTTCTAGGGAAAGTAGCAAGTTAGCAACTTCAGCTTCACTAGGACAATGCTCGAATTCAGTTTAAACTATAACTTTTTAAAGAAAACACTTACCTAAATTGTTGCACAGATAACCAGCAAAAAGATTAGCAAATTGTGTAGTGAGATTTTTAAAAAATTTAATTGCAGTCAGGTAATCTCATGGTTAGCTAAGAGTATCTCCACAGCACCAAGAAATTCAGAACAGGGACCTGTGAATTGGTCAGATTTAGGTGCTAATCCTAGCCTGACCATTTACTAGCTAGTTACCAGTGGACAATTCCCTTCATGTAAGATGGAGATAATATCCCCCTTAAGTTGCAATATTATGAGAATCTACAGTAACTTAAAGGGCCCAGCACAATGTGGATAAAATTGGCATTTTTTAAAAAACTCCCTTTCCAATCATTAAACAACAAAGTATGTCAAAAAGTTTCTAAGGAGAAAGTTAGCGTATTTTAACACCCTCATTATCTTCATACCTGCTTTGCCAATCTGAACAGCCAGTTTTGTAAGTTTCCCTTGTAACACAGATTTTTCCTTTTTTGGCAAATTTGCTTTCTTTTTGTCTTTTTCATCACCATCTCCACCTTCTTCACTCTTCAATGGCTGCATTTCCATGGCTGCACCATCCTGGGCTTTTGCTGCATTTAAGAGCAATTGTCACTGCACTACTTTTTAAAGGCACATATCACTGATAACATTTCAAAGCAATTTTTAAAAAATCAGTTTCTTATTATAGAAAGTAAAAAACATTTAAGCATTCAGCCTTGTGTGTGTGTCTACACAGAGAAAATAAGATAATCACTATATTCAGGTTGTGAAATTTTATACACAAGTTGATAGTGTTGTGCTAGGTAACAAGAACAAGGCACAGAAATGAAAAACAGGTCCCTTAAACTGACAACTAAAGAATACTAAACCATCTTTTCTGGTGTGTTGTGTCAGGTAATAAGACTTATGTCACAAAGCACAAATACCTCCCATATAATGCATGATCACATATATATAAACAGATGTGCACTTATTTACAGACTCCTTATATATTGTTAGTTCTGTTACATGTCTTCTACTTTTGGATGAATATTAGTATTTTGGATGAATATTAGTACATAGCTGATAAATTTTGGGGTATAATGAAAACAATCTAACTGTATGTTTATGCGCCTGAATTTACCTTTGTTGCGATTCTCAATAGCTCCATCTTGTTTCTTATCTGTCGGAACAAAATGGGAATTAAAGTTTTCCAAAAGAAATGAATACAGCCATGCTAAATTATGCAGAGGTGGTTCACATTTCTATAGAGAATTGTTACACAATGGGTATGTGTCTGTGTTTATGTGTGGGGTATGTGTCTACCGATGTGACAGCACTTGTCTTATAATGACTTGCATTGTCAAGTCAATATTCCCTAGATTTTACCCAAGGGAGAATATTACAAAATAATTTGGAGCATCTATACTTGTCTGATTTCTCCATAAGACTTCACCCTTTTATATACTATAATAAAGCCAAATATGGTAGAAGAGGTTTCCAAACTAAATAGACATATGACACTAAGAAAGCAGGAAGAGGAGGGGTAAAGGTAGAGGGATGTCACAGGAAGACACCAGGCATAGAGGAGAACTTTGATGGGAGTGAGAACAAAAGTGGTATGCATACAAGATAGGAGAGGAAAATTAAGAAAAAACCACAATATGAATGTACAGAAAAAGCACAAGGCTATTATTAGTTAAGGTAATGCACCAAATTACACTAGATTTTAGAGAAAGCAGAAAGACGAAAATGACTAACAATAAAGTGATCAAGGAGGGTATTGGTCCACTGTTTGGGGTAGGCAGTAAAATATTAACAATGACAAAGACTCATTCAGGCTATTTTTTCTTCCAACTTCCCTATCAAGCAGAGCTATCTTCAAATTGGAAAAGGCAGAACAAGTATGGTCAAGAAGGAACCTAAGCTCCAGAAAGATGAGATAGTAAGAAAATACTTAGTTACTTTAAACGAGCTCAAGTTTGGATAGACCAGGCAGCCACATTCCAGGCTACTGAGGTAACGGAGACAAATAACCCTGGACTGCCTCAGAATCGCCAAAGCAGTCAAAGGAATGGGAGAATGGATGAAAAGTCCACAAATGGAAAAATGTTCTGTTCCATTAAAAAAAAAAAAAAGACAAAAACAGGAGATAGTAAGCTAGATGTTAATTCCTGGGAATATCCTGGATCGGAGTAAAAAAACAGGCGCATAGACCTTAGGAAAAAAGTGCTTATTGGAGACACTGTGGGGTCGGTGAGAATAACGTCATGATACAAACTTTCCTTACATTTATTATAGGGTTCCTTGACTTTAGATCCTGGATATTTGGATGAAGCACAGTAAAGAGCATACACGCTGGAACTAGAGAGAAGATGGCTTGATCTGCTACCTACTAGCTCTTTCACCTGGAGCAAGTTACACAACTGGCATAAAGTCTCAGTTTAATCATGAGTGAAAAAAAAATAACAGTCTTTACTTCAAATGGTTGTAAGGACTAATAAGTTAATGCATGTAAAACACTGAGTAAATGGTATTGCTACTACTGGTTTTCAAATTAAATTCCACAATCTTTATTTATTTATGTATTTATTAAAAAATTTTATATATATATAAATATATATATATATATATATATATATATATATATATATATTTTTTTAGGATATCCAAACAGTCTTAAGAAACCTTTGGAGGCACATTAAGGGCCACCACAAGGAACTTGTTAGAGGAAATCTAGAATGTATTACTTCCCACCCTCATCTGCAGCCAGAATTTTTCAAATACATTTTTGTCTGAAATGAGGATTTCGTAATTAAAGGCAAAACCCAAAGAACAAAATAAAATGCCCAAATATTAAGAATATTTGTCTATTGTAAAGAAGAATGCTTTCATGGACTATGAAGTATAAAAGAGAAACTTTCCCTCTATTAATTCTACCACCTGAAAGTACAGTATTGGATAATTAACTTTTTTCAGAATTTTTCATATAAAAATTCCACAAATGAAGTCTATTTTCTATACCAGTTCTTACATTCTATTTGCCCTATTGCCATATTGACAAGTGTGTCAAAATAAATGGACAGACTTACTTTTCTTTTCCTTTTTCTTCTCATCTTTCTTCTCTTCCTCTTCACCTCCAGCTCCAAGTAAGGTAAAAATAATTCCAGTTTGAGAATTTATACCTACAGCAGTAACTACCATTCTTCCAGAGCCTTCCATTACATGAGTACCTACAATAGAAAACATGCTTGTTTTCTAAAATTATAATATATTTTCCCTCCTACCATCAAATCTCAAATGCTATTAATATTACCTTTAATATCTTCATTATTTAATAAAAATCAATTTAGTAAGACATTAGCCAAAATCTAAATTCTTGTACTGTATTCAGTCATATCTGAGTTGAAATCTCATTCCACCACTCATTTACTATATATTAGGCAAATTATAACCTCTCAATTCCTCATCTGTAAAATATAGTACCTACACTTCATAGAGACACAATTAGAATCACATAGCCTATGCATGTAAAATGCTTGGCACACTGAAACTTTAATGGGTCAACAAATGCTCATTACTGTCATTATTTATGACCTAAGGCATTAGGGACATTCCTTTGAGAGGCACATTGCTTATATAAAAAAAAATGCTTATAACTAAAAGGATTCCATAGCAACAAATGTCGTATTTCCCACCCCAACCCTGCAACCTCTATCTAACCAGGCTTTCACCCCAATCTTCCTATATTACTGGAATAGTCTCCTAGCTAGTCTCTCTGCCTTTCCAGTTTATCCTGAGATCAGATTTGATCTTTCTAAAATACTGATTTCATCACATGCCTTTTCTGGTCCAAATAACTCACCCTGAACCAAACCAAGCTTTCAAAACTTTATGCCCACTACTCTAACATAATATTCTGTTACAGAAAGCTAGGTAGAAGAGATGGGAACATTTATTGAATTCTGACTAGGTCTCTCACAACAATAAAGCAGATTGGCAGGCATTATTCTTAGTATTCTAGAAACTTGTCCAAGGTCATACACACTATTAAATGGTGATGCAAAGATCCCACCCAGCTCTATCAGAGAGAAAGATCAGATTCTTCCTATAATATAATGCTGACTGGTTTACTTACAGTTTTCCAATTTGTACAACCATATTTTGGCATATTTTCTCATGCCTTGGAAAGTTTCCTGACCTTCTATTCGAATCTTTTTGTGAATTTAAGTAGCCTCCCAAACTTAGTTTCTTCTTTTTTTCCTTAAAAAACTCAATGAAGTCTTCTTTATGATTATCATTTATTTGTATTTGACCTTCTCTTAGTTCACTATCCTCTGGAGGGTTGGGTCTGAGCACCTATCACTATGTACCAGACCGATTCTCAAAGGTTATATGCTAAATAAGAGAATAAGGCGTATATACTTACTCTATTATTTAAGAATTTATTTTTGGCTATTAATCACTGAGTAACTTATCCAATATGACTTTTTTTAGGTCTTTGATTTTCATGCTTTACAAAATCTATATTCTGAACATTTCACTAATTACTAGCTTCTTTGCCAATGAGAAGGCAAGGGAAGCAACAAGAAATGAAAGTCAGAATAGTGAAGCAATATTTACTGAGTAAGTATTAAATGTAAAAGCAAATTTGTTTCTTTTAACATTTCTGGTTTTTTTGCAAATTTCTATTTTTTTATATTCTGTTCTTCCTTACCACAGGTAATGAGATACTGGCAGTTAATGTGCTCAAGCAAAGTAAACAGTTTTTCTGTTCTGATCATATCCCCACTGCTAACTGAATAACTGCTTTTCTAAATCTAAATTTAAGAAACCAAGAACAGCAGTGAGAGATGGCATCGGAAGAATAAATTTAAAAATAAACACATTTCATGTTTTTCAGTACAGTTTTGGAACAGGGAAAATAAATGCAGAAGAACTTTCCCACCCATACCATGATAAGGGACAACAAGTTATTTCAGTCTTCTCTTAAACACGGAAAATTTAAAGTGCTCTCCTGGTATACACAGTGTGTTAGGCACCTGACTCTACATAGAGCTTACCAGTTATCTCTGCTAAAACAGAAAGAGACCAAAGTCAGTCTGAAAAGCTAAGTACCATATAAATAAGTTAGACATACATATGAATTCTATCAAGTATGCATAGCAAAAAATGCAATAGGAAGACTATCTCAGTTCCTCAAATATCAGGGCCCAGTTAATATGTGGTAGTAAGGTATGATTAGTTGTCTATTTTTCTCCTTTGAAAAGGCTATAGATTGACCTTAGTTAATATTAACTACTGTTTCTTAGAAGCCTACCAAGGAGTAAGTGGAACAAGTATACATTAAATACATTATCCTTAAATATCCAAGATATTTCTGTTCATTCTGTATGAATTCCAAAGACATCATTATAAAGATGATGAATATTCTAAGTGGTGTAGAACATTGACGGTATACAAATCTCAAGATTTCACTGATGGAACATGGAATATTGGTATTTTTGTGTGTACATGTAATAATTACCCTGATTTTTTCAGTGTCAGGGAAGTTTTGCAATAAACTACTTCAGCACACATTTGCAAAACTTAAAAAGCAATGGTTAAACTGAGGTATGTGCTCCAAAGTTATGGATATCTGGATAACACAGGTTTGACTTCAGTCAGAGTAAAATCATGTTCAACCATTTAAAATATAAAGTTCTCAGAGAAGGTCTGAAAAATCATGTAAAGTTATTAAAGAGCTAATCTCCTGACAATGTATAAAGTGTTAAGAATCCACTAACATCTAATAATGATAACAGAAGACAAATAAGCATCATTTTGGTTCCCCAAAACTCTAGTATAAATTCAATTTAAGAAATATAGTCCTTCTACACAATTTTGAAAATTCTATAAAGAATACTAGAAAACTAAATGTAAGAACCTAGAAACCAAAAGACAAAGAACTGGCATGTTTTTATGTCATGAAATTTTGGCTTCCCTTCCATTCAGCATTTTAGAAGGGAGCTTGTAATTTTTCCCATCATTGCTTCCATTTCATTCCCAGTTAATCTTCTCACACTCCCATAATTAGGCTGTTACTAGAGCCTCTCAAGTAAGGCACCCACGTCTCCCTCCCAAATAGTACCCTGACTTAGCACAATCTTTCCATTCTCCATTCCCCGAATGTCTTAACCATTAACAAATTAAACTGACTGGTAAATGTGGGTGCTACTCCTGGTCCTGCTGATTAGTCAAATAATCTTTGATAGTTTCTCAGCATGTAAATGAGGGGATCAGATTAGTTAATCTTTAAGAATTGCAATAGTTTTGAACATTCTTTAATTTCATTCTTCAACAGGTCTTGGGAATAAACATAATAGAAAAACAGAAAAATTCAATAAATATCATTAGGTCTACATTTTAGTTTTATCATTACACTAACCCATTGTTTGATTCTTAAATCTCTTAATTTCATGGTCTGAGAATCCTCATTTGTAAAATACAGTTCTGGACTGAGAAATCTCTAATGTCCCTGCCAACTTAAAAAAAAAAATTCTCTAAGAATTAGAAGGACAGAAAACAGCATAAAATACAGAATCCTTTTTCACATTATGGGCTCTTATGGAAAATGTGTTTGCTGACAATGATTTATAGTTGGGGGTGGGGGAGAAGGTTAAAATTTATAAAAGAAAATCACACCTGATAGAAGTAAGGGATCCTTATCTAAGGACTTCTTAACATGATCAGATTCACCAGTCAATGAACTTTCATCAATTTTAAGATCATTGCCTTGAATAAGTATGCCATCAGCTGGAAGAAGATCACCTAAAACAAAAAGCAATGATGTGCTAAACCATTAGTAAGATCACAATAATTTTACATGTGGTGTAAGATGCACGGCTACAATTTTACTTACCATATTTCACTTGAGCAATATCTCCAACAGTAATGTCAGCTACAGGTATCTGAATGACCTGACCAGCCCTGATGACTGTGAACTTCTGTTCTTGTTCAATTCGACTCTGCAAACCTCTAAACTGTTTTTCCTTACTCCAGTCATTGAAAGCTGTTACTAATACTACACATACTACTGACAAAAGGATTGCAGCTCCTTCAATCCAACCAGTTTCACCTTCACCTTCTTCCTCCCCAACAGAAACTTCTCCGCAAACTATTTGGAAAGAAAGAAAATATTCATTAATAACGATTCTGAATTGATGGCAAGAGACACATAGTAAGTCCAAATTGTATTTTGGTTAATTATGATATTTACTTAATCAATTTTATGTAGAACTCAAAATACTTTATTGAACACAGAGCACTCCACAAAAACAACACTTACTCTGTCAATTTCAGGTTACCTGACTCTGAGATTCTCAACTTCAGGATAAGGAGGCAGTTAAATAAGGATTCTAGAGGAGATTGATTCTTGGCCCTAAGACAATTACTTGTTTTTGAGTCAGTTTCCTCATGTCAAATGAGGATCCCACCACCTACCCCAGTGCAATCGTGAAGACTGAACGAGAGGACAGCTATGTAGGTAGAGAAGTGGCTGGGATGTCCTTGACCCTCAACTAATGGTTACTGCTATTAATTATTACATATGGTAGGCAAGACATATATGAAAAGTTATGTATTATGTGCTACTTGTGAATCATACTTATTTTCAATGTCAATTTTACTGGCTTATATAACACAAAAAAAATAAGGAAAGTATTATTAATTCAACTATTTGAGTATCTACTAGGTGCCAGGTACCATTTTGGTAGCTAGGGTTATGACAGGTAATAAGACACACAAGCTCCCTCTCCTCATGGAAAACATATTCAGATTATAGGTGGAATAGTATATGAAGAGTTTAGATGATTTCAGATATTGGTAAGTGTCATGAAGAAAATCAAACAGGGCAATATGCTACCAAATGAAGAAAGAGGGATAACTGAGGTTGGGTAAGCAGAGAAGGCCTCTCTGATGTATCACTACATTTGAGCTAGGAGTCAGAGCATCTCAGGGCATTCCAGGGAGAGAACAAAGTCAGAACAAATGTCCTATGTCAGAAAAGAGTTTAGAAGAGTCAGGGAGATGGGGAGGACAACTGGAGGGGACAAGGATGGTGAAGAAATTTTGATGGAACACTGCTTTTTGGGCTTCGGGTTAAAATTTATGTGTGAGTCCTAAAATCAATG
>PVKH010034604.1:0-11825 GCA_004027955.1 Chaetophractus vellerosus | reverse complement strand
AACTTAAGAGGCCCAAGTTCGGGACTCGCCCCTCATGGCCGACGCGTCCGCCGGCGCCCGGGCCGTTGAATCCCAGCCCGACCCCCTCGGCCCCCAGCCACGCCCGGCCCCTCGGCCGCGACGCCGCGCTCCCGCCCCCCACGGGGTCCTCACAGGCCCAGGGGCGCACAGGCCTAGCGTCTCACCTCGAGACTCCCGGGGACCGCCGGCGGCACCAGCGCCTCGTCCCTCCCGCACGCACGCCTGACCCCGCGCTGCAGCAGAGACCGCGGCGGAGGCGGCCCGACCGTCACGTGCCGCAGAACCAAGAGGCCTCGGCTACCGCTGCCGCCGCCGCGCGAGCGAGCCCTACTGCACGAAGCCCGGCCCCGCGTCCGCCCCTCGCTCCTGAGTTGCTGCAGCGAAAGCCAAATCCCACCCCCGAGAGCAAGCTTCGGGATCCGATTGGTCACTGTGACCATCGTTCTATGCACCTTCTCATACGCCCCCTAGGGCTATTCTTCGTGGAGCGTGGCGATTGGCTGGAAGTGAGGCAGGAAGTGGCTACTGGTTGGGCGAAAATGGAGAGGGCGGGATCAGGAGCGGCGGGCGCGCGCGTCCTGGGGCGGGGTCGGCCTGCCTGGCGTTCCCGGGCCCGGTTGCCCTGGTGCCTTATTGGGCGCGTCGCCTGGCTTCTCATTTGCGACCGCTGTGGCGCCTGTCCTTCGGGTGCCGGGAGTTGGGAAGAGCTAAGGGGAAATGACAGCCCGCAGCGGGCTATTAGGAAGGGCCAGGCTGCCCGCAGCGAGTTAGGGACCCCACCCGGGCGCAGCGGGAACCCGGCAAGGGCGGCCTTGGGCCTGGCATGGAGTCCACTGCACAGCGCTTTCTAAACTAGGCCCCACAGTTCCTGCTGAGTCATCGCTCTGGGTCCTGGAACCTGCGGCCGTCTGGTTGCCTAACGTAAAATGCAGTTTAGAATAATAAAAATCTTCAGTTTGTGATGTTTCCTGCGAATGAGATTAGACATAACAGCACAGAGACATGCTGACGATTGAGAGATGCATGGTGCAATAGAAACAGTTAAACATACACAATTTTTGTAACCCACTTTCAGCAAATCTGCAATAAACTGAGAGCCGCAGAATATGTTAGGGGCCGAGGGTTCTTCTAAAACTGCAGGTCCTGGTCTCTTGTCTTCCATTTGTTTGGATACCCAGACTTGAATCCCAGGGTGGAAAAAAACCAGAACTATAAGGTATATCCTAAAAGCCAGTTTTATTCCTTCCTACCACGTGGAAGGGAATTCAGGCATTCAGGGTTTGGTGTTTGTATGAGTTGTTTCTGCACCTCTCAGCCCCAAAATTTGCATAAGAGAATTTTGCTTTTTACTTTCAATTTACCTGGGGAAATAGGTGTTTAAGGCAAAATAATAGTTTGCATGTCAGTATTCCAAACAATGAGCTTTAAAGTGAGTAAAGGAGCTGTTGCAGGAAAGGTTAAGTGCTAAAAGATGATGGTGAGACAGTGAGAGGGAAGGCGGCTTGGTCTGGCAGACCACATGACCATGAGATCCTGGTCCAGGAACCTCCGGAGGAGAAGGCTGCTGGAAAGATTCCTGTGAGACCCTGACCACCAGACCCCATTTGGAATTCTTTCCTGGGTCAAGGGAAGCCTGGGATACCTTCAAACAAAAGTCCTCATCATTGGCCCCCTGAAAGCTAAGTCCACGGTGGAGTAACCAATCAAAACAGCAAACAGCTTGGACCCCTCACCAACATTATGAAGGGGGAGGTGTAAAAGTTTTAAAAAGGCCTAACTCAGCCCCACCTGCTCAACTCATCCTGTAGCACACCAGCAGACCATGTCTAGAATTGTGTACTCTTTTCTTGTTTAATAAACTATTCCTAGGGTTCTTAATCAGGGGTCCATGGACCCTTATATTATTTGGGCCTGAGATTTCAGGGGGTCCATGAACTTTAATTGAAAAAAATCAACTTTTTTTGTTTTCTTTTTAATTTTTATTACTCCCACTCCCCCAATGATTCCCTCGTCTGACTGCTCATTTTCTTTAGGAGGCATCCGGAATCGAACCCAGGAACTCCCATGTGGGAGGCAAGTGCCTGATCACTTTAGCCACTTCCACTAACCTGCTGGTTGTGGTGTCTGCTGCTTGTGGTATCTGCTGTCTTCTACATCTCCTCCCCCAACTTATCTTCACTTTTTCTAACTTCTAACTGAAATCTAGCCTTTCCTTCACTTATGAATGTATGCAATAAATAACAGTAGTATTCATTTCACTTGACTGAAAGGGGTCCGTGGAACAAAAAAGGTTAAGAACCCCTGCTTTACTCCCTTGCCTACTGTATGGTGTGTCCTTAACTTCTATTATGCGACATTAGCCAAGAACCTAGAGCCCAGAACCCAGAGCCTTCTGCCAACAGTGGTACTGAAGTGAATTTAATGAGGTTCTGATTTGGGAAGAACTTGCATCTAGATTGGCCAGGGAAAGTGGTTAAGAGTTGAGCTGGACGTGGTAGGATATTTCTATAGAGAGTAGGAGGAAGATTTCTTTAAAGAACAGCATTTGCAAAAGCAAGAAAACAGGCAAAGTGTGTTTGGGGACCTTCTACAATAGTGTTAAGTCCAGAGAAGGATGTTCATTAAAGTGAGTGGTGGTAAATCAGCTCCAGAGTCGGACTGGGACCCAGCATTGAAGGTCCAGCCAAGGAATTTATAGGGAGATATTTCAAGAGTTTAAATATGGGTCATGATTTAGGTTTTGGAGGAGACATTATTTTAATATTATTCCAGGGAGGTCTGAAAGAAAGACTAACAGCTATGAGGTCAGATAGGAAACCACTTCTTGCAGGATTCAGGAATGGCTTCCTATACAGAAACAAACACATTAAATATTGATGGTGGCAAGTGATCCACTTGACTCAGGATGCTAAGGAAAGAAAGAAACCAAAGCCAACACGGAGAGCTTTAAGGCCTGGATGACTCAAAGTGAGATGGTAGAACCCCAAAAGAAAGAGGTAATTCAAGCTTGGCTGAGTCTGGGAATAGGGGTTTGGGCCTGAGATGGTGGGTCCAGAGGTATGGATTTTTCCACCAAAGCATGATTTTCAAGGTAGGAGGTTAAGGCTAAAAAAGAATGAGATTTCTTTTCTTGTCAATTCAAAAGGTAGTTTGAGGCAGGAGAATACCTCATTAAAATAATTAACCATTGTATTGTTCTTAGATGCAGGAGGTGTGGGAGATTGAGTTGAATATATTCTGACCTTATTGTATAGCCCACAAGTTGTTTTTCAAAATAAATTCTTTATGCCCATTTAAAAATACATATACTCTTTGCCGCAGCAATTGCACCCCTGGGAATATATCCACATGTGTATGGAATATATCCACATACCATACTTGTGGGTATAAACATACACAATGATGCATTGTTTTGGTACCCAAATCCTAGAAATAACCTAACTGATCAGTCATAGAGAACTGGTTAAATAAAATATGAAAAACATGATGTGATGACATCTATGTGGAATGATCACCAAGATTTAGTGTTATGTGAAAAAGCACTGAGTAAAATATGCTTCTTTCTGTGTTGAGAAGAGAGATATATTCTTAAAAACATAAGCTTGAACAAACAGACTCACTGGAAAACTGTTAAGAGAGGGCTTGAGACTCAAAACAGGAAGGAGACTTTTTGTTTCTTAATAACAGATGCATATATTATTTTCTCAAAAAGGAATCAAATAGATTTCTGCTTTTGTGCTTAGTTTCCTAAAAAAGACTGAATGTTTTAAAACCACCTTAAACAAAATTGTACTGAAGACATTGATCAATTTATCCTCCATAGCCAGCTTCCTCATAGTTTGTTTCCCCTTCTACCTTAACCCAGAAGGTGCCAGAAGAAATGCCACCTCATCCTTGCTCACTCACACATTCCTTTGCTTGAAGGAGAAAGAGGGGTACACAGCAAGAGGGAGCACCCCACATTTCCATCAGGCCCTTTCTTTCTGGTTAGGCCAGTAAGGGTCACTTTGTTGTACCAACACTAATCCCACACTGTGAAATTGATAAGCAAAGAACAGTATGTAATTATTTTCATTTTATTACGAGGTTAAATCTCTCTCATGTTCATTAACCATTTATATTTTCTTCCACTGTGAATTGTTTACTGATGTCATCTGTCCACTTTTCTATTACAGGGTTTGCCTTTTCATACTGGTTTGTAAGAAATCTTCATGTATCAGGATATTATTTAGCTACTATAATTCTTTTTTCCCCAGTTTAAGAGCTTTTCATCCGGGCCTCTTCTGGGCTATAAGGAACAAAATATATGGAAACTCACTCAAGCAAAGTATCTAAGGATACCAAAGAATCCAAGTACAGGACAAACAGTCTTGCCTCCCCTTAAGCTATCTAGAACCGGAAGTTGGACTGGAGGTTGCTCTTTCAGAGCCACCTAGACTATGTTTTTTCTGTTCCATCCTTGTTTTAGTTAGCAAGGCTGCCAAAATTCAATATACCAGAAATGGGTTGGCTTTTAATAATGGGGATTTATTAGGTTGCAAGTTTACAGTTTTGAGGCTGAGAAAAAGGTCCAAATCAAGGCATCATCAGGCAATGCTTTCTCCTCGAACACTGGCTGCCAGCGATCCTGGACTCCTCTTTCACATGGCAAGGCACATGGTGGTGTCTGCTGGTCTCTCTTCTGGGTTGCTTTCAGCTTCTGGCTTCAGTGGTTTTCTCTGTGTGTCTCTCCATATTCATCCCATTTATAAAGAACTCCTGTAAAAGGATTAAGACCCACCCTGGGCCACATCCCAACTGAAGTAACCTAATCAAAAGGTCCCACCTACAGTGCCAAATGTACAGTATGGACCATAGTTAGTGGTAACAGTCTGATGATATTTCATAATCTGTAACAAATGTTCCACCACGGTGTGGTGTGTTGATAGAGGAGTGTGGATAGGAATTGTTTTCTAAGTTCACAACTTCTGTAATAAAAATATATTTAAAAAAATAATAGGGTGGGTTGGGGGAAAATACAACAAATGTAAGATATGGATTATAGTTAATAGTAGGATTTTGATGATATTCTTTCATAATTTATAACAAATGTCTCACAACAATGCAAGGTGGTGGTAGGTTGATGTATAGAATCCCTGTAGGATGTTATGTATGTTTGCTTTGTAAGTTCACAACTTTTACTATAAACTTATTGTTTATGTATGTATAAATAATATATAAAATAATAATAGGGTGGGTTTGGAGAAAAATGCACCAAATGTAAGATATTTTGGTTAGTAGTAATATTTTGAGGATGTTCTTTCATCATTAGTTAAAAATGTTTCACAACAATGCAAGGTATTGGTGGTAGGGTGAGGTATGAGAGCCCTGTATGATGTTATGTATATTTATTTTGTAAGTTCACAACTATTAATAAACAATTGTTTATGTATGAGTGATATACTTCAATAAATTTTTAAAAATGAAAAAAAAAGTGAATGCAACCAGAGACACTGGGAGACATTGCAGTGACCCCAAAAACAGCCCATTTAAAAAAAAAAAAAAAAAAGGTCCTACCTACAATAGGTTCACACTCACAGGAATGGATTAGCTCTAAGGACATGATTTTTCTGGGTTCCATAAAAGCCTCAAACTACCACAATCCTCCTCTCTTCTTTCATCAAGGTTTCCAAAAGGAAGGAAAAGGGGCTACCACTCACTGCTTGTGTATAAGGCCTAAGCCCTTCTGTCATGCCTGTTAGCCCTCCTTTATCTCCTGGTTCCTCAGCTCCAGGACCAACTGGAATACTCAAGATTAATGTAGGCCCCAATTCTCCTTCAGTTGTGGTATCTACTCCCCAAATGTTCAAACACATTAGACAATCAACTCTATGGTCCAGTTCTGTGATTTTGATAAATGCATACACTGTGCACCCTCTATCATAATGAATATACAGCACATCTCCATGACCCCAAAATGTTCCCTGTTCATGTTTCTATTTTTTTTTTTTTTTAAGATTTATTTATTACATATCTCCCCTTCCCCCCGCTGCGGCGACGCGCCGAGAGTGGTCACTGCGCAGGCGTGGCTTTCCCCGCTTGTGGGCGGTCTCTGCATCGGTTCACGGCCGGCTTCCAGTTCGCGGGTGGCTGGCTGCGCTCTATCCGCGGGCGACCTGCCCTGCCCGTGGCGGCTCTTGCCATGTCCATGGCAGCTTCTTGCCCTGCCCACGGCGGCTTGCCATTCTCAAGGCGGTCTGCCCGCTAGGAGAGGTCCCCGGGAATCGAACCCGGGGCCTCCCATGTGGTATGCCGGCGCCCTATCCACTGGGCTATCAAGCCGGCCCTCATGTTTCTATTTTAAGTTCATGACTTTTACTATACACTTATTGTTTATATGTTCATGAATGAATTATATACTTCAAATAAAAAACTTTTTAATGGAAAAAAATAAAAGGTTTCCTTTTACCCATTCCCAGTCAGTCCCCACACAAACTGATCTGCTTTCTGATCCTAAAGATAAGATTTGTCTAGAGTTTCATATACATGGACCCACACATTACTATGTAGAGTTTTTGCGCCTGGTTTCTTTCGCTCGGCATGTTTTGAGATTCTTGTAGATGTCGTGGCATTTATCAGGAGTTTGTTCCTTTTAATGCTGGCTACTGAATGGATATATCACAGTTTGATTATCCTTTTACCAGGTAATGGACACCTGGGCTCTTTCCAATTTTGGGTTATAATTAAATAAAATTGCTATGGACATTCATGTACAACTCTACGATTTTCTAATAAGCTGACATCATCCTCTTAGTTTACCACCTCAATTGGGAGATATAGCCTCTGCTTGCTTCCTAAGCAATACTGTTTGTGAAGTAAATTTTTTTTTAAATCTTACACATTTAGATGTCTTTTATTCTACCATTCTGGAGTTTGTTTTTAATTTACATACCATAAAGTTCACCCATTGTAAGAGTACAATTCAATGATTTTTTTTTTTTAGCAAAGTATAGAGTTGTGTACCCATCACCACAATCCAGTTTTGGAATATCTCCCAAATAGTTCCCTTGTTTCTGTTTGCAGTCAACGCCCCCTGGACCTGGGCAACCACTGAACTGCTTTCTGCCTCTATAGAGTTCCCTTTTCTAGGCAGTTCATATAAATGGAAACATACAATATGTAGTCTTTTATATCTGGCTTCTTTTATTTAGTATGATGTTTTTGCAATTCATCCATGTTGTAGCATGTATTATTTTTTCCTTTAATATTCCATACCAGTTTTTGTTGAGGTGCTGATCAGCTGATGGACATCTGGATTGTTTCCAGTTTTCACCTCTGATAGATAATTCTGTTATGAACATTTATATACAAGTCTTTATGTGGACATGTTTCCATTTCCCTTAAGTGCATAGAAATACAATTGCTGACTCATATGGTAAGTTCATGTTTAACTTTTTAAGAAACTGCCAAATTGTTTCTAAAGTGGCTGTTGTATTTTACATTCCCACATGGGAGTATTCCAATTTCTCTGCATTGTCACCAACCCTCGCTATTGTCTTTTACTCTCTTTAAATAGACTGTATTATATCCGTAAGTGAAAAACCCCAGAGCTACTGTTAGGCACAAAAATACTAAATATTTAATATTATCAAGCTTGTGTGATTAGCGCATGGTTTTGAGGCCAGCGACCTCAGTGTCTATCTTTCTGTCTGCCTGGGTGAGAGCTCCATCTTGCTGGGGACACAATGCCACTACTTCTGGTCTCATGTCAAGCAGCTTCCTTTCATTCAATGAATACAATTCTTTTACTCTGCTCTTTTCTAGAATGAAATCTAATTGGGTATCTGTTTCGACTTTGATCACTTCATACATTACTCGTTGTATCTGATATAGTTGAAGTTTTATTTTCTCATTTTATGCTCTGAGGGCGAAAAATTCACACTTCTCCAAAATAATCATATCCTTTTGTACACTGGCAATCTGAGATATTGTGTGCTGAAAAGACTGAGCTCCTGCTACATCTTGGTGAGCATGTCTTTGTAGATGGTATCCACGTTGTCTTCCATGACCTTGACCAAAGCTGACACAATGATTTCAGTTTGTTGAGTAGTAAACTCATTTACTCCTGGTAAACACGTGGGTGATAAATAAGGCATGAGTGTCAAAGTAGAGCCCCCTACTCTCAAAAGAGGTGAAATCTCTCCTTTTGTGTACCACCTACAGAGACCCAGCAAAGAGGCTTGGTTCTCTCCTGGAGGAAGCAAAGGTGGCCACTGGGACGCCCCAAGTGAAGGGCACTGGTGACACAGGTGATGCCCCCCAGCAAGGCACCAAAGGGCATCTCCAGAGGCCACTGACCCTGGTCTGGGCAGAGGACATGGGGTGGCTGTGGCCAGACCTGTCTGTCCTTTTTGTGTGTGTGTGTCCTTTTTTGATATAGCCATTCTAGTGGTTATCAAGCATGCAGTGGTATCTCATTGAAGTTTGCTCTAACTCAAGCCAGCCTCCTGGAGTACAGAAGTTGTTAAGTTTGTGTGGTCTTCCCAGACGTGATACAACTTCTACCCTGCTGATCAAGCTGGAGGAAGGGAAGCAGCTTTAGCCAAGAATGTCACAAATTCCCACTGTTCTCACCCAAATTTCATACGTGTTTCCTGAACAAATAAATAGCTTCTCAACTTCTTGCTGCTTTTGGCCAATTTCCAGAACCCCATTTTTTTTTTTTTAATTTTCCCGAGGTTTTTAAAAATTAATTTATCAGAGCAGTTGGAGGCTTGCAGAAAAATAACACAGAAACTGCAGAGTGCCCATATCCCCCTTCTCACTCACAAAGTTTTCCCTACTCTAATTTTCTCCAGTTTTATAGTGGTTTTGTGGGGAGAGGATTTGCTAATATCACTTGGCCATACTACTACCCTCACATAGTTTTAGTTGAAGATTTTTTTTTCTTTCTTCAAAGTTGTTTATTATTTTTCCCCCTGGTGCCTGTTTTGGCCTCTCTGCTTCACATTGTGTGATGGTTTGAAGCTGTCTGAACCCCAGAAAAGTATGTTCTTGAAGTTAATCCATTCCTATGGGTGTGGATCCATTTTAAGAAGGATCTTTTAATGAGTAGGATCTTTACTTAAGATGTGACCCACCTCATTCGGAATGGGTCTGAATCTTCTTACTGGAGTCCTTTATAAGAGAATGTAATTTAGAGAGAGACAAGAGAAAATCAGGGAAGCAAGAAGCTGGAAGCAACAAAACCTGCAAGATAAGGGAAAGACCAGCAGGTGCACCATGTGTGTTTCCATGTGACAAAGGAGTCCAGGATCACCGGCAGCAGGTCTTCAGGAACAAGGTATCGTCTTGATGATGGCTTGGTTTGGACATTTTCACAGCTTCAGAACTGTAAGCTTGTAAGCTAACACATTCCCATTGTAAGAACCAACCCATTTCACGGTATTTGCATTCTGGCAGCCTAGCAAACTAGAATATTGCAAGGGTCCTTTACCTTGGCCACACACACTAGAATCATCTGGAAAGCTTTAAAAATCCCAGTGCTCAAGCTGTACCCCCAGCACATTATATCAGAATCTCCAGAGGAGGGCCCAGGCATCAGTATTTTTCAAAACTCCCCAAGAAACTCCCATGAGCAAACAGGGTTGAGTCAATGTTTGGCTACCTGTGGTTGTCTGTGGGGAGGCTGGAGCTTGACGTGTTAGGTGGTGGGAATCGCCCAGCGTTGTATCTCTGGAACTACACTCCTGGGTTGAGCAGCTTCCCCAGGGAAGGCTCTTTCAGCCCCATGCCAGGAGGTATGAGCCTGGGTGCCAGGTTTCTGGGAGCTGAAGGGAGGGGAATAAGAGGGTGGGAGACTGTGTGTGTAAAAATACACTAATCTCCTTGTTTTCAATTTGATATTCCATCCTCAAATGGTTCTTGGTATCCCCCAAGTTGTACTCTATTTACCCTTCTTAGTTTTCTTCCAGAGCAGAGGAGATCACCCAAGTTCATTTGATGGAGAAGGGGATCTAACTTCTGAAACAAACTTTCAACCAACTCTCCTGTTAATAGTGCCCTCTTCACACTCATATCCAGAGGTACTGGTGGCCACCAATTGTTGAGACTTTCGTTGGTCTGGAACATCAAAATAAGCCTATTTCTCAGGTTTCTCCACTGCAGCCAACTAGGACATCACTCAGACTTCTAGCTTTTCAGCTACCCAGATTCGGAGGCTGTTTTTCCCTCTTCCATTCTCCTTCTTGTGGACTTATGCCTTTTAATAAATCTCTTTGTCTTTTTAGAGGAGTTTCAGGAGACAGCAAAAGTGAATGCATGTAAGAATTATCATCAGTCCTTCTCAAATGCTTCCAAAAAGCCGAAGAGGAAGGAGTACTTTCTGGTTCATTCTGTGAGGTCAGCACTGCCCTGCTACCAAAGCCAGACAAAGACAGACAGACACACACACACACACATACACCACTACTGACCAATATCCCTTACAAATATATATATGCAAAATACAAGCAAACTGAATTCAGAAACATACTAAAAGGATTGTACACAATGACCCAGTAAGATTTATCCCAGGAAAGCAAGGGTGGTTCAACATGAATATCAATCAATGTAATACACCACATTAATAGAATGAAGGGGAAAAAACCCACATAATCATTTTAATTACTGAAGGAAAAGTATTTGACAAAATCCAGCATCCTTTCATGATAAAAAAAACACTCAATAAAAAGGGAATAGAGGAAACTTCCTCAACATGATAGAGGCCAGTATGGGAAAACCCCACAGCTAACATCATAGCAAAAGACTGAAAGTTTTCCTCCTACAATCAGGAACAAGACCAAGATGCCCACTCTTGCCACTTCTACTCAAGATAGCATGAAGTTCTAGTCAGAGCAATTATACAAGAAAAAGAAATAAAAGGCATATAAATTGAAAGGGAAGAAGTAAAAGTTTATTCATAGATGAGATGATTTTATATGTATAAAACCCTAAAAAAATCCATACACATACAAAACCTGTTAAAGCTAATAGACAAATTCAGCAAAGTTGCAGAATATGAAATCAGCATGCAAAAAAATCAGATGTATTTCTATACACCAGCAAAGAACAATCTGAAAAGGATATAACAAAACAATTCAATTTACGATTGCATCAAAAAGAATAAGTGGAGCGAATGTAGCTCAAGTTGCTGAGCACCCGCTTCCGATGTACAAGGTCCCGGGTTTGATCCCTCGTACCTCCTAAAAACAAAATCAAACAAATGGAAAAGCCATCTCTCACTGGAGAGTGGTTGTTGCCCAGAGGTTGAGGACCTGCTTCCGTGTACAAGGTCCTGGGTTCATTCTCCAATTCTTCCTTAAAAAAAAAAAGTTAAAAAAGAATAAAAGGCTAGGGCTAAATTTAACCAACAAGGTGCAAGACTTGAACACTGAAAATTACAAAATATTGCTGAAAGAAATTAAAGAAGACCTAAATGGAAAGAAATAGACATCCCACGATCATGTATTGGAAGACTTAATATTGTTAAGATGACAATATTACCCAAAGCGATTTACAGATTCGATGTAATCCCTTTCAAAATGCCAATGCCATTTTTGGCAGAAATAGAAAAACCAAATCTAAAACTCATATGTAATTTCAAGTATTCAGAATAGTCAAACAATCTTGAAAAGGAAGAAAAAAGTTGGAGGACTAATATTTCCTGATTTCAAAACTTATTACATGGGAAGCAGATGTGACTCAAGCAATTGGGTTCCTGTCTACTATATGGGAGGTCCAGGGTTTAATTCCCAGGGCCTCCTGGTGAAGGCAAGCTGGCCCGC
>PVKH010034603.1:0-11840 GCA_004027955.1 Chaetophractus vellerosus | reverse complement strand
AAAAAGCTGCCACAGACAGGGCAAAGCCACCACAGACAGGGCAAAGCCTCCACGGGCAGGGCAGAGCCTCCACGGGCAGGGCAGGTCGCCTGCTAATGGAGCACAGCCAGACACCCGTGAACTGAAGCAGAGCCGGCCGTGAATGGAAGCAGAAGCTGCCCACAAGCGGGGGAAAGCCGCCTGCGCCGTGACCGGTCTCGGCGCGTCCCCGCAACGGGGGGAGACAAAGCAGACAGAGAGGAACACAAGAATGGACACACAGCAAGAGCAAGCAGAAAGGGGGGTGTGGGGAAATGTAATAAATAAAAAATAGAATCTTTAAAAAAACACAAAAAAACAAAACAAAGTAACAATGTTCAACGGTTGTCTATGGGTCTATTTTTCTTTAAACCTTGTTTCTAATATTATTTCTTTGGATAACTGAGATCTAGTTTTGTTTGTGAATTCAGTTGCTTTTTAATAACTAAAGAATATTGAATGAGACGTGTTAATCCATATGAAGTTCTGCTTGCTATAGAGAGAAGTTGCTAGATGAAGTCAACACTGCCCTAAGTGCAGCTGCTACCACCAAATTTATAGACATGGTTCAAGCTACAAGTGCATACACAGAGCACCTAGTTAATTCCATATGATTTCAGTAGCAGCAGCCAATTTATTAGATATTGTAAAAGAAATTTAATGATTAAAAAAGGCAATATTAACTTCTTTCTTTAGTTCAAGGAAAGACATCTTTTTTAAATTTAATCACAATTATCTGTTCTTCTTAACTCTATATACACTCCTTTGCCCTCACAATCGCCTATACAGAGTTTACTTTAGAAAAGAGAGAAAATGATCATAGCCTGTTAGGCTTATACATTTATTTGGAGATTACAAAGGCACTTTTTCCAAAATAAGCCATTAGTGAGACAGATATTTCTTAAAATTTCAGTTTATAATATAAAAATTGATTTTATGGATTTTTTGCTCAAATGCATAACATAAGTTTAATCCTTGAGGTCCTTATCTTTATCTAGGGCTTTTAAGGGTGGGTAGTGAATGCCTTTATAAAAATCTTAGCTTTTTTCTTTCCATTGATTCTTATCTTTGTATTTAATGCATCTGTAAACAAATTTGGTATTTCATAGTAATCATATTCATGTTTATCTTATATTCATTGTGATTTTCCTTTAATTTGTGACAGTAAAAAAGTGCACACTTTATCTTTCTCTCTCCCTTCTTTTTTTTTTTTTTTTTTGTAAACCTGAGTTTGGGGCATCTAGTCATAATTGACATTAGGAGGATGTATGAAGCAGGGATAGGTTCAAAAACATAAATTTATATAACCAGAAACATTGCTTATTTTTCTTTAAAGATGCACAGTTAATTAATATATGTATGTATGTTTTATTTATTTATTTATTTATTTATTTATTTATTTATTTATTTATTAGGAGGTACTGGGGATTGAAACTGGGACCTCGTACATGAAAAGCAGGTGCTCAACCACTGAGCTACACCAGCTCCAAATTAATTAATTAATTAATTAATTTACTGGGGATTGAACCCAGGCTCATACATGGGAAGCAGGGGCTCAGCCACTGAGCCACATCTGCTCCCCCCTAATTTATTTTTTGATAACTGGTTTAAGCCTGACTTTTAAAAATATTTATTCTGGAATGTCCAAGTTTTTGAGGTTCCAAACACCATTGCAAAATTAATACATCAGAAACACAAGGAATAGACACATATCTGAAAATCAAATTGGTGATATAGAAAAAAATTTTTGAATTCAAAAGAAAAAGGGGGAAGTGGATGTGGCTCAGGCAACTGGGCTCCCGCTTACCACATGGGAGGTTGCTGGTTTGGATCTTCTCCTAAAGAAGACAGTGAGCTGGCATACTGGGCAAGCATGGCAAGCTGACACAACAAGAGACACAACAAGAAAAAACATAATGAGCAACACAACAAAGCAGGGTGCAGAGGTTCCCGGTGCCTCCTAAAGAAGACAATGAACTGACTTGACTGGCAGATGTGACAAGCTGACACAACAAGATGATGCAAGAAGAGACATGGGGAGGAAAAACATAAGGAGAAACACAACAAAGTAGGGAGCGTAAGTGGCTCAAGTGATTAGGCACCTCCATCCCACATGGGAAGTCCTGGGTTCGGCTCCCAGTGCCTCCTAAAGAAACAAGGAAGACAAACAGACACAGCAAGTGAAAAACAAGGGAGTGGGGAGAAATTTTTTTTAAAGGCAAAAATCTTATGCAATTTGAGAAAATTCTTACATGGCGGAAAGAGATAACCCAATATAAGGATGACTGGTGTTTTTGAAGTAGAGAATCCAACAAATAAAAGGGAGAAATAATTGAATGACAAATTGAAAAATCAATTTCTTCAAAGAAAGAAAGAACTGAATCTACAGATTCAAAGGGCACACCATGTTCCAGAGAAGATTAATATAGAATGAATAATCCTGAATAATGTCTTAATTAAATTACAAAGCTTCTCAGATTAAAAAAATAATAATTGATGCATTTAAGCATAAAGTGGATGTAACCTGCAAGGGGGAAGATCAGGTTGACCTGAGACTTCTTCATAGTGACATGCGATGGCCAAAGACAATGAAGTAAAACAAGCTTAATTCTGCGGCAAAGAATGGCCCCAGAATATTATACCCATTAAAGCTGTTTATTGTGAAGACAAGAGGCGCCATTCTCAAACATGAATAAACTCAGCATTGTCGAGTCCTTCCTAGAAAAACTGCTTGATACTGAAAGTCAGCCAAACAGCAAATGAATTAAAATAAGGAATTCAGGAATGGAATGGAACTGATAGAAGGAATAAAGGCAAGCCTTGTTTTGCTTCAATATAAAATTAAGACTAAACTCTATGGGGTTTATTAGAATAGGATACAATGTAAATGCTATAAACCCTGACAGCTTCCCAATAATATTTAATTAACAAAAAATGAAATGAAAGGAGGAGGAAATGTAAATGCTAATTTCCTCATCTTTCACAGCAGGGAGTCACTCAGTTATTATCAGTCAATAGCATTTAAAAGAGAAATGTGTTTTAAAAATAGCCATAATAATTCTAACCACTTGACTTTTTTTCTTTATGATTTTTATTAAACTTGGTAGTAAAGAAACACCTAAAATAAGAAATGTTTTATAGTTCATTTGTTTTAATGTTAAGTACAAATAAAATTAAATAATATTAAAACATGCATAGGGTAATCCCTATTTTCTCTATTTTTTATCTGCCTTTGTGCAAATAAAGATGGCTGGGCCAATACTCACCTATTGTTAATGAGAATAACTTCTAGGTGGTTGGATATTTTTTTTTAGGAGAAACTGGGGATTGAACCTGGGACCTTGTACATGGGAAGCAGTCCTTCAACCACTGAACTATATCTGCTCCCCTATTTCTTTGTTTTTTGAGCTTGAATTTTGTATATAAGCATGTATCATTTTATAAAAGCAATAAAGTATATTTTAAAATAAAAGAATAAAATCTGATATTTTAACTTTAGATCATGCCATTCCTTTTCCTATGATTTTTGGTTTTGTGGCTTTGTCCATTATAGATTTTGGGGATCTAAAATAATTGGTACTATTTGATATGCTGAGTGCATAACACAAAGATAGTATTCTAATCAAATATTATACCAGATGTACCCACACTCCATACGTGTAGTTTGCAAATGTTGCTGATTGTGCATCATGCATATTATGATTTCCTTTGATACCTAAAACTGTGAACTTTTTTTTTTAGAGAATTTGCATTATTTTGCTTCTAAACTCTTAACTCCATGTTGTTAAATTGTGTATATCTCAGTCTGGTTCTCAACGGGAGTGCTCTTTTGGCTTCCCAAATGCAGACTAAGAAAGGGTTAACATCAACTTAAACAAAAATCATTATTTGCAGTGTGAACATGGAAATGTGAATTTAAAATTCAGTTTAGGTTTTGGGAAAAACAAAGTATTTAAAAATACTTGGAATATTTGATTATGGTTAATTGACAACAACATGCTATTTAGACTTTTTGAGTGCACCCACTTAAAAATATTAGGATCTGGCATAGAGCAGGAATATGCCATCCTGTCCACCAACAGTGACATGAGTTTCACTCTCACCAACATGTACAAATCAATGTATACTGACCTAAGCAAGCTACACTACCGTTTTTTCCATCTTAGCTATTTCTTGAATCTCTTAGTCTAAGATTTTCTTTAAAATGATTTTCTTCCATTCATTTGTCTTTCTTGGTAATATTTTCATTTTATCTTGCTGTGAACTTTGAAATAGGTAGTTTTACAATAGACAAAAGGAAATTAAATTTAGTTCTGGGATCACTTATTGGGCATCTTCAATACACTTAAGCACCGTACTGTGCATAAGTTATACAAAGGTGAAAAAGACACAAACCTTGTTGGTCATCTAGGAAGTAAGATGTGGAAATATTTCAGTTCTGGGGCCCGACTAGATAGCTCAGTGGATAAAGAGCGCGCTGGGATACCACATGGGAGGCCCTGGGTTCGGTTCCCGGGGACCTCTCCTAGCGGGCAGACCGCCTTGAGAATGGCAAGCCGCCATGGGCGGGGCAGAGCCGCCGTGGGCAGGGCAAAAAGCTGCCACGGACAGGGCAAAGCCGCCACGGGCAGGGCAGGTCCCCCGTGAATGGAACGCAGCCAGCCACCCGCGAACTGAAGCAAGAGCCGGCCGTGAATAGAAGCAGAAGCCGCCCACAAGCGGGGAAAGCCGCGCCTGCGCAGTGACCAAGTCTCGGCGCATCGCCGCAATGGGGGGGAAGGGGAGATATGTAATAAAATAAATAAATCTTTAAAAAAAAAAAAGAAATATTTCAGTTCTGGTATATTTATCTGCAGGTGAATGCTCTTTCATTACCTAAAACACTAGCAGTTTTGAAGTATAGTGGAATATTGTGTTTTAAAGTCAGACAGATATGAATTTGAATCTGGCTCTGGTACTTAATAACTGTGAATTGAACTCCAGTTCACCTAAATTAAAAAGAAAATGGAGATGATGAGAGAATGCCTAGTGGAATAAATGGGAAAATATTTGTAAAACTACTAACCTACTTTCTGGAACAACATATTCCCTCGATAGTAGTTTTCTTCGTCACTTAAGAACTCAGAATAATTGCAAGGTAAGTATCAAATGTCTTGCCAGCATCTATGAAAAATGCTATCTTTTCCCTCCATGTATTGCTTTTACTACATTTAAAAACTGTATTCTTATATGTAACTCTCTTTTTTCATCCTATATCTTTCTAGGTCCCCCCCCCTTATTTTGTTTTCTATATTTTGACTTTTGATTGTACTTTGTCTCGACATTATTTCTATTTCTTATTGATTAAAATGTCATTGTCCATATTTTCTAAATTCTTTGCAATCTCCATAGTGATAGCAGGCAGCCACTGCTCCTACAATTTGCAGAGCACCTGTTTTTGCCTCTTGGCTTGTCTTAGAGGAACAGGTGCTTCACCAGCTAGCTAAGGCAAGCCCCTTTACAAGTCCTTTCTACCACGTGCTCTCATTTTCTCAGGAAAATTTCCTGTATCTCACACTTTCTGCTGTAGCATTTCCAGCAGCATTTGAGAATTGTCCAGTCACTCCAGTCCTAAAACAAAACAAGACTCTCCCTCATCCTTGCATCCTCTGTATCTTTCCTTCCCTTTACTGCCAAGTTTCTCGAAAGAATATCTTTACATTTCATTTCTCTACTTCAGTTTCTCTTCAGTCCTCAGTCCACTGTAGTCCGACTTATCCTACAAACAGGAAGATTTGTGACATCCTGTTTCCTAAGTTGACTTCATTTTAAAGAAGTTTTTAAAAATCTTCCTTGACCTTGCCACTGTATTTAAGAGCCAGCCATGGCTTAACTCTCCACTCCAGCCATACTGACTAACTTGGCATATTGCCATATGTTCTCTCTTTGCTCATGTATCATTTCTACCCAGAACTTCTATCTCCTTCCTCACCCTTTCATTCTATTCTTTACATAGTTGATGATAACTTTATCCTACTAACTAGTTGTTTAGGTAAAAAAATCTAACTTTAGAAATAAAAAATATATTACCAAAGATGGTAAAAACAATACTAGAAATGGTATTAACCAACTCCAAAACATCAGTGACTTAACAAATAAAACTGTTTCTCACTCATGCTTGGTTCAGTGTGGATTTTCCTAGCAGGGCAGCTCTGCTGGGTTGCTGGCTTTCAAATGGGGACTCTGAGTTTCAGACTCCTGTTTCTTGATTCCAATACCTTCAACATATAGTCTCCAAGATCGGTGTGGGAAGGAAAACTATTATGGCAAGAATATCACTGGTCATTAACCACTTCAGGCTGGAAGTGACACTCCTGGCTTCTGTTCACATTGCATCAGCCAAACCAGTCACCTGCTCCCTTAGCTGCAAGGCTGCTGGGAAATACGGTTCCTGGTTGGGCAGGTGCTTCCCATCATCAACTGTGTTAGCCAACCGCAGCTTGGCACATTTTTCAACTCTTATGTGAATGTCAACAATTCTCGGTAACGATAGCATTTACTGTCCCAAAGGTAATTAGGCATTGTTTTGTGTCTCACCAATAACCTCCATTCACTGTTATTTGAGATGGTGATGCATTTCATGTTATAATTATGTCCCAGGGAATGTAACAGGTTGACTAAGGAGATTCCTTGTCTATGTCTTCTTTCAACTAAAACTGTTTTCTAGTGTCTGCTGTATTGATTCACCATCTTTTTTCAAATCTCATCTGAAAACATACCCTCTCACCTTGAACCATACCACTTATTTTTTCCTTCCCTGGCTCATATATTTTAAACTTTGTATTGTTTAATTAAAGCAGATTACATTATTGTGTATTGAAGATGCTGCTTAAAGCAAAGCTGTTATGCAATGTTTAGCAATTTAATACACTTGATGTTTCCAAAGCAATTGACAAAAAAGAATAAAAATATACCAAAGCAATTTACAGTATTAATTAGTAAATCATCACATTCCAGGGTGGTAAATAAATTATATTCTTTAAGTTAAATAACTAGCCCATGTCCGTTAAGTATACTTTGATCCACAGATGCATCTGTTCTAAACTCTTTCCCCTTGGTCTAATACCAATGGACATTTAAAATTTATAGAAACACTAGCAATTATTTCATGAAATCCTACAATGCATCAGACACCGAGAAATATATCTTACAGAGTGTATTAAATCCTTCAGTCTTCACAGTAGCCCTATTAGGTACTATGAGGTACTATACATAAGATCACCCACCATGCAACCTGAATTGCTTCATTCACATAGTTCAAAGAAAGTAGTTGAGTGCAGCATGAGGCCAGTACCTTGCAATTCCTATGCTCTTAATCATGAATGAAAATGTGAAAAAATATGCTTTTTACTTCTGCTTCTTGCCATCTACTTTCAGTCTATTCATTTTGACTCTGATGAAGAATTTTCACTGGGATATGGGGTGGTAGGGAAGCTAAGAAGGCATAGAGAGTAGAGCAAAGCACCATGATTGGAAATTCAGTCATACATGTTCAGTCATCACTCATTTCTGGGCCTCTAACATCAACATTTGTCATATTCGTCATTAGCTACCTAATATTTTCCTACCAAGATCATCTATGGAGAAAGATCCTTTTGTTGGAATGTTTCCTGCAATGTGAGGACTGCTTCAGTAGAAGTAATTACGTAGTTTGTAATTTGTCAAGATAGCAGTTTAAACTATGAAGTGGGCAGCTTCCAAATGGATCATAGGCTGCTTACTTTGGGTCTCTCAAGAAATTTTTTGGTAGAGATCTCTTACTAATGAAGCCAAATCTGTGCAAAATTTTGAGATGTCTTTTATTCTGACTCTTCAAAATTAATTTTTTTTTAGTACAGAATTTGTAGGTTTATAGAAAAATCATGCAGAAAATACAGAGTTCCCATATACCACCCCCACACATGCAGTTTTCTCTATTATTAACATGCTGTATTAGTGGGGTGCCTTTGTTATAATTCATAGAAAATATTATGATAATAACACTATTAACTATAGACCATAGTTTACATTAGTGTTCACTATTTGTCTTATACAGTCCTATGTTGTTGTTGTTAAATTTTTCATTCTAATAACATATTTACAACCTAAAATTTCTCCCTTTTAACCACATTCAAGTGCATAATTCAGAGATGTTAATTACATTCACAATGCTGTGCTACCATCACACCATCCATTACCAAAAATTTTGCATCACCCCCAGGCAGAAACTCTGTACCAATTAAGCCATAACTCCCTATTCCCTACCCCTACCCTGTCCCTTGGTAACCTGTATTCTATTTCTGATCTATGAATTTGCTTATTCTAATTATTTCACATCAGTGAGATCGTACAACATTTGTCCTTTCATGTCTGACATATTTCACTCAACATGATGGCTTCAAGGTTCATCCATGTTGTCTCATGTAACAGGAGTTCATTCCTTTTTACGGCTGAATAATAGTCCATTGTACAAATATACCACATTTCATTTATCCATTCATCTGTTGATAGGCACTTGAGTTTTTTTCCTTCTCTTGGCAATTGTGAATAATGCTGCTATGACCATGGGTGTGCAAATATCTGTTCAAGTCCCTGCTTTCATTCTTTTGGGTCTATACCTAGAAGTGGGATTGCCTGGTCATATGATAATTCTATATTTAACTTTCTGAGGAACAAACAAACTGTTTTTCAAAGCAGATGCATCATTTTACATTCTCACAAACAATGAATGAGGGTTCCAATTTCTCCATATCCTCTAAAGTACTTGTTAATTTTCAATTTTTTAATAGTAGCCATTCTAGTGGGTGTGAGATTTTGATTTGCATTTCCCTAATGCCTAATGATGTTGAGTATTTTTCCATGTGCTTATCATCCATTTGTCTATCTTCTTTGAAGAAATATATATTTAATTATTTTGAGCATTTTTAAATTGGGTTATTTTCTTTTTGTTGTTGAGTTGTAGGATTCTTTATATAGTCTGGGTATTAAACTCTTATTATATATATGGTTTCCAAATATTTTCTCCCATTCTGGAGGTTGTATGTTTACTTTGATGATGGAATCCTTTGATGTGCAAAAGTTTTTAATTTTTACGAAGTCCCATTTATTTATTTAGTTATGCTATGCTTTTGGTGTAAAGTCTAAAAAACAATTGCTTAACACAAGGACATGAAGATGGTTCCCGATGGTTTTTTCTATGAGTTTTATGGTTTTGATTCTTATTTTTAGGTCTTTGATTCATTTTGAATTAATTTTTGTATGTGGGGTAAATTAGGGGTTCATCTTATTCTTTTGCATATAGATATCCAGTTTCCCAGCAGAATTTGTTGAAGAAACTATTCTATCCCCATTGACTAGACTTGGCACCCTTGTCAAAAATCAACTTGGGAGAGTAGGCCTAGCTCAGTGGCTGAGCACCTGCTTCCCATATACAGGATCCTGGGTTCAATCCCCAGTACCTTCCTCCCCACAAACAATCAATTGGCTGTAAATGTGAGGGTTTATTTCTGAACTCTCAATTCAATTCCATTGGTCTGTATATTTGTACTGTGCTAGTACTGTGCTATTTTAACCACTATAGCTAAATCAGGGAAGTGTGAGTCCTCCAACTTCTTTGATCGTTTTCAAGATTGTTTTGATTATTCAGAGTCTCTTAACCTTTCATATAAACTTGATGATTGGCTTTTTCATTTCTGCAAAGAAAGCTGTTGGAATTTTGATTGGGATTTTGTTGAATTGGTACATTGCTTTGGGTAAAATTAATATTTTTACATATTCAGTTAATATTCCATGAAAACAGAGTCCTTTATAAACTAGAATCGGTGGTGCTGCAGAAACAGAGAGAAATCCCAGAAGCTGAGAGAGAAGTCCCCAGGAGCCAGAAGGTGAAATCAATGGAACACAAAAGCCAAGTGTAAGTCACTAAAGCCAGAAGCTGAATGCAGCGAGGCCTGGGCAAGAGGGCAGAGATGAGCTGACACTACCACATGGCTGATTTCCCACAGCTGCAGCTAGGAAGAAGACATCTCCTAATGATGCCTTGATTTGGACACTTTCATGGCCTCAGAACTGTAAGCTTCAAGTTAATAAATCCCCATTGTAAAAGCCAACTCATTTATGGAGTATTGACTTGGCAGCCTTTAGCAAACGAAAACACCTTCTATTCCTAGTTTTCTACATGTTTTTATCAAGAAGCGTGCTGGATTTTGTCAAATGCCTTTTATATATCAATTTAGATGATTATGGGATTTTTTCCTTCATTCTATTTATGTGGTATACTATATTAATTGATTTTCTTATGTTGAACTAATCTTGCATATCAGGGATAAATCCAAATTGATCCTGGTGTATAATTCTTTTAATGTGCTGTTGGATTTGGTTTGCTAATATTTTGTCAAGGATTTTTGCATCTATATTCATAAGGAATATTGGTCTGTAATTTTCTTTTCTTGTAGTGTCTTTGTCTGGCTTTGGTAATAGAGTGATGTTGGCCTTATAGAATGAGACAGGAAGTGTTCCTACCCTTCAATTTTTTTGAAAGAGTTTGAGCAGGATTGGTGTTAATTTTTCTTGGAATGTTTGGTAAAAATTCATCAGTGAAGTCCTCTGGTCCTAGGCTTTTCTTTGTTGAGAGGTTTTTGATTACTGATTCAATCTCTTTACTAGAAATTGGTTTGTTTGAATTTTCTATTTTTTTCTTGAGTCAGTGTAGGTAGTTTGTGTGTTTCTAGGATTTTGTCCATTTCTTCTAGGTTATCTAATTTTTTGGCAAACAATTGTCCATATATCCTCTTATAATACTTTTTATTTCTGTGGGGCCAGAAGTAATGCCCCTCTTTCATTTCTGGTTTTAGTCATTTGCGTCCTCTCTTTTTCTGTCAGTCAAGCTAAAAGTTTGTTGATTTTATTGCTTTTTTCAAAGAACCAACTTTTGGCTTCATTGATTCTATTGTTATATTATTCTCTATTTCATTTATCTCCACTCTAATTTTAGTTATTTCCTTCCTTCTGCTCTCTTTGATTTATTTTGCTGTTCTTTTTCTGATTTTCCAGTTGTAAGTGTAGGTCTCTTATTTGAGATCTTTCTTCTTTTTAAATGTAAGTATTTAGAGCTATAAATTTCCCGATCAGCACTGCCTTTGCATAGTTTTGGTATGTTGTGTTTTTTATTTCAATCTCATCAAGGTATTTCCTAATTTCCCTAATGATTTAATTTTTTGATCCATTATTTGCTTAGGAGTGTACTGTTTAATTTCCACATATTTGTGAATTTTTCATTTTCTCCCTCTCTTACTGATTTCTAGGTTCATTCTGTTGTGGTCTGAGAAGATGTATGGTATGGTTTCAACTTTTTTATGTTTATTAATACTTGTTTTGTGACCTAACATATGGTCTTTCCTGGAGAATGAACCATTGAGCACTGGAGAAGAATACATATTTTCCTGCTGTTGGGTGAAGGGTTCTATATATGTCTTTTTTATTTTATTTTATTTTATTTATTGATTTTTTATTTATTTTTTATATATCTATATACATTTTTAGGATACATTGATTACACAAATGTTACACAGAGAATCCAGGAGTACCCATATGCCACCCCCCCACTCCTCCCACAACCCCCCATATGCACATCCCTAAGTGTGGCATAACGCCTCTGATAGTTACACACATTTTGGGGCTTTGCCATCAGACATAGATCACAATTCAGGCCATAGACAACCCTCTCTTCTTTACAGTTCCTGAATGATACATGATCATATAAACTGGCCTACATCCTCCATTGCAGCATCATCCATGACAATTCC
>PVKH010034602.1:0-11842 GCA_004027955.1 Chaetophractus vellerosus | reverse complement strand
ATAACATATATATTATTAATTCACAGCAAAAACAAAAATGAGTGGGACACCACCAAAATGTACCTTTATTCAAAGTCTTTTATCAAACATAATAAAGAATAAGGAAACAAATGTGTCAACAAACAACTTAGGGAAAAAGAATGGTAAAACTCATGCAAACCAATTAGCAGTAAGATTCTAGAATCTAAATGGAAAAAAAATGCTTTTTGGTGAAGATATCTTGATTTTAAGAAATTTAGCAGACACATTAACTTACCTGAAATGATTCGAGTGTGATTAAACACAATTACAGTTTAACAATAAGTGTCTTAAGCAGAGTTGCACATATATACTTTTTTTTTCTGTGTTCATCTAGCAAGTTAACGGTAAACTAATAGATGAAATTCACCACATCACTTCTTGGGATTTAGTATTATCTTCTTTCCTTTATAGTGAAAATTTATTCAAATAGAGTATCCTACTCTGTCTTTTGAGGTAATATTTGTTTGCTGTTGTTGATATATAACTTTCTTAGCATTAACTCCAAAATTAATTTTTCATTGCCTACTATCCATATTTGAAGTTAAACTATGCACCCTTTCCTTAAACATCTTATGAAAATCTATCCAGGTGTTTTAAATGTTGAGGTAGCAGAAAAAGTAAGCACTAATGTAAACAGAGACTTAAAAATATCTTACCTGTCTAAAATAATACTCACATGTAAAGAATAACAATGTTTTAAAATAATGCAATTTAAAAATTTGGAATTATGCATTTAAGAATTCTATCATCTTGAAAACTTGCAAATTTAAATATATTTTAAATTTAAGCAACTATTAAATGTTAACAATGTAAGGAGGTTAATGAATATTCTTGTATATTTCTAAATGAGAGATGAATACATGCAAAATATTGCCTATTCTGGATGTAAGTGCTTTCTTAGATTCATAGGGCTGTTCTCAACAAGTTCCAAAAATTGGGCTGCTTAAAATGCCAGAAATTTATTTGGTAGCTTATGCAAAGTTCTTAATGTTAGAACTCCTTATCCAGGTCTTGTCAGAGCCATGCATTGGCTGAAATCAGAGTATTTCTGGCAGTGGAAATTCATAACACAATTCAATCTCTACCTCTATGTGGCTTGTTCTATTTCTCTGTCCCTTTGTCCAAACTTAATCTCCTAATAATGGATTCCAGTCATATTTCCAATCCATTTTAGTTTGGCCTCATGATATCTTCAAAGATCCTAGTTTTAAATAGGATCACATTCATAGGAATGAGATTTAAGACCTAAATATATCTTATTGAGGGACAAAATTCAATCCATATGAGGTGCCAAAATTAGAATAATAAATATTTTAAGTCTTGGCTGTTAAACTTCATGAATTATCCCTCAAAAAAATAGAGAAGCTATTATTATAAAAGGCCCTGCAAACTGAGTGTTCACAGAGTCCTGCATAATAACAGACATGGGCAAAATATAAAGGTGAGGAGGGTGATAAATGGTTTTAATCCTCTCTCAGGTGAGGCACAGGGTCTTCACACTGCCCATCTGATCAATCCTGGGGTAAATGTAGGCCCATCTTTGCAAGTTCCAAAAATCTTTCTATTGGAATTTATATTAACATGTGTCAACTACCAATTTTAAATATGGGTTTAGCTGGTTTTCAAAGAATTTGAAGGGATACCTACAATCTTTGAAAAGTGGAGTATTTCCCTTGAAAGAGTATTTTGGGGTCCTCTAATTCATCTAATAGTTCAAAATGTAAAATTCCAGAAACCAGCTGTGGCACAATTGGTAGTGCCCTAGTTTACCACATAGGAGGCCCTGGGTTCAGTTCTCAGGACCTCTTTGAGAAGGCAGGCCACATTGAGAGGGCAAGCCACCATGAGCTGGCAAGCCACCATGAGCAGGCAAGATGCCATGAGCAGGGCAAACCACCACTAGCAGGGCAAGCCACCATGAGCAAAGGCAAACCACCATGAGCAGTCAAGTCACTGCATGGTGAACTGCCTTGGTGGGATGCTGCAGCAGGGGGAGACAAGCAGACACAGAAGAATGCAAAAGCAAAAATGAATACAGCAAGAACAAGCAGCAAGGGGGGGGGGGATATATAAATAAATAAATAATAAATCTTTAAAAATATATATATATATAGATCCCCAAAAAGGGAACAGTTCATCCTAACTTGAATATATATTAATTCCTACATCAGTAATTGTGGATAAGTAGTAAGAGAAAAGCATTTTCAGGTCATGGTTAATATATTTATGTGTTTCATAATGGGTTAAGATTGTGTAACTGACAGGCAAATCAAGATCCACATACTACTATGGGAGGAGAAACAGTATCTAAATAAGGGGAAATAGAGTTAGCAAAGATACAGAAACAAGGGGCAATATGTACAAATATACTTGCTTAGTCCTTTTCATTGCACTTAAGAAGAAGATCCACATATCCTGTAAAGTGGGTTAAAGATTGTCTGTGGCAAGTCAGAAAAAATAATTTGGCTATTTATTCCACATCAATTTATGTAATTTTGGGATATTGCTATCAGAATTATGTTACAGTTTTAAAATATTTGCTATCTGGTGAATGTGAAGAAAGTGAAATTACTACTTAAACTGAAATGATGGCTGTATGATGCAAAGAAATAATTTTTTGAGGAAAAATTTTAACATATATTTCCATTTATTTTAGCTCATATTTATTAAACAACTTCTTCTATCAGAGTCATGCATCCAAGGATGATTGCTCCAGAAAATTCCCAAAGGGAATGCAACTAATAAACCATAGGAAGTGTTTTTCAAAATGTGGATGCAGACATAAACAATCACAAATATTAAAAATTATTACAAAGCTTCAAAATAAGGATCAGTTTGTATTACTGAGCAGCGTTTCTATAATTGCTTTGGCTATTGTGCTTGCAAGCTAGTTCTGTCCAACTAATCTTTTGAAAATTAGATGCAACTTATTGATTATTAAATACAGGCAGTATAATTAAGTAGATGGATTTTGACACACAATTGCATATATATAACTTGCTGAAGTTTGAATTTTAAGTTAAATATAAAAGGAAATGACTACTGCCAAGAAATTATAGAATTATAAATCAAATAATGTGGAGTGATGAGACGTACTAATAAAATTCAAAAATGAAAGTTGAAAATTTGGATATGTCAAATATGATAATATTAATTTTTGAGAGAAAATGATTGGTGATTTTTCATTAATATTAAAAGAAAATTAATCAGCCTAATATATATGCAAATATATAACCAAAAATATTATATGGCTAAAAGTCATTGTGGCAGGATCCTAAAGATGTAAGTTACAAGGCAGACACACAATTTCAGTGGTATGTACCAAATTATTAAATATTTATTAAAATTCTAACAGGGTTCCTTTTCCAATTCCAAAATCAATTTAAACTTAAAAATATCTTAAATTTTCTTTATAACTGTGTTGCACGAAAGTAGTCTTACATATATGCATATTATAAGCATAAATCCATTTTGCGACAACATATTTGTACACTATTCCTAATTTAATTGGGAAATATATATTAAGAAAAATGATATTATTGAACACATTTTTTCATTTTTTATTATATGTCAGGAAAAAAATTCCACAGGAAGTGAGAGTGATATTTATGTATAAATATATATGTATGTATGTATATATAGATATATTTACATATAAACATATACATTTCAATATATTTGTATATATATTTTTGCATATGATATATATATAGTAAAGGACCTAGAAATGAATAATATTTTAGTAGATTACTGTATTTTTAGGCAAATTATTTAAATTATTAGGTAAATATTTTATTGTTTTTTTTTCCTTTTAACAAATCAGTTTTATTGAGACATATTAATAAAGCATAGTAATCCATCCAAAGTGTACAATCAGTGGTATTTGGTATACTCACATAGTTGGGGATTCATAACTTCAGTCATGTTTAGAACATTTTCATTTTTCCAATAATAATAATAATAAATAAAAAACAAACAAAAACACATCACCTCTCAATCTCTCCATTCTTCCACTGGTATACATACCTGCTATTCTGTTTCCATCTCTCCAGTTTATTTGTATATTTTTTGTATATATTTTTTTCAATTTTTAATTAATTAATTTTTTAAGATACATAGATTACATAAACGTTACACAAAAATTTTAGGGGTACCCATATGCCCCACCTCACACACCTCACACAACCTCCCACATATACATTCTTCATTAGTGTGGCACATCACCTGCAATAGCTGTACACCTTTTGGAGCTTTGCCACTAAGCATGAACCATAGTTTAAATTGTAGACCACACTCTCACCCACACAGTTCTGCATGATATATGATGATATAAAATGGCCTATATCTGTCATTGCAATGTCACTCAGGATAATTCCCAAATCCCCAAAAAGCACCTGTATTGCAAATGCTTTTCCCTCTTCCTGTCCCCAAAGCATCCAGTGGCCACTGGCTCCTTATAATTATGTAATTTCTTCCATTGCATGAATCACAATAAGTCTATAACAGGATACCAGTAAGACCACTCTCGTTCATATATCTTCCCCCAATCCTGAGGAGTCTGAGATGGTGATATCCCCTCCACCTCCAAGTGAGAGGGGGTGCTTATACCCCATGGGTGAGATTATCCTGCCTGCAGCTGCAGACTCTCTCCATTCCCTGGGATAGCCATTACCCATCATCATCACCCCACTAGGTGTTATTATCTCATAATATGTAGCAAATGATTCACCATGGTGTGGTGCATTGATAAAGTGGTATTGTTTGTGAATTCTACACATGTTCATGATTGTTTGTAAGTTCATAACTTTTACAATAAAGAAAATATATAAAAAGAGACATAGTCTAAAGAGGCAATAAACACAAGTAATAAATAGAAAAGCAGTTATTTAAGAGCTGCTTAATTTCATTTCATCTAATTTCTATCTCAGAGATTACAATTCATTAGTATGTAAAATTACTTTCAGCTATGCTGTGAATGCAACTGTTATGTTGAATGAATCAACTACTCACGTAAGAATAGTGTTATCATCATGCCTATAATTCAAATGATTTTTTAGAATTAAAACTCTTCTATTTTCTTTTAAGAAATACTGGCTATAGACTAATTTACCTTCCAAATTTTCCTCAGCATGTCACTAGAACTCCATTTACATAAAAGGAAGAGTTGCCCATAAAAGTATCCAGAGAGAATCATCTTCCTTTCATCTCAGGACCTAAAGGGTGGTTAAATAAAACATGAAATTCTCTACTACAGATATTTGGACCAAGTTACAATTTTACCTGCACTGCCTTCAGAGTAAATGTCTCTTGTCTGGCTCTCTGCTCCCTTAGGTAGACAAAACAGATTTATTCCATTTTCCTTCAAATGCCCAAATTAAGTAAGTCGGTTCTTTAATAACAAGCAAACAAAAATATCAATTAGTCTCATGAGCTTTCATTTACCAGCCCTAGCTAACTCCATTTGAGAATTTGGAAACTGCAGTGTTGAATTTCCAGAGCAGAATTCAATAGGTTCTGCTTTGGATCCAGAATGAAAGCATTTCCTTCCTGTGTTTACTAATTCTTAGTGATTTAACATCTGTTACTTAAATTTTCTTTCCTTTGGTACTTCAACTACAAAAGAGGGGCAATAAGATCATGCACATTATAGGGTTTTGTGTATATAAATAAATTGATTAATGAAAATCTCATTAAACAGTGCCAGGTATTGGGAGAGGCAAAATGTTTCACAATATGAGGATGAGTTTTTGATTATTATGAATTTGTATAATTAGGTGTGTGGATTGATCCATAATGTGTAGTAGTATTTTTTTCTGCTGGTATCCTAAAATATGCAAATAATACACTTACATATGGGAAACATTTTATTTAATGAACTATATTTGTGACACCATCATTTATTTAAAATCAGTTCTCATTTATCCATAATAAACAATACACGTGTATATACATATATCATATATATATGTACATGCACAGCACATGATTACATATGGAAAGAAATTTTTCTTGGTCTATTTTATTTTGAAATATTCAAATATTCATGATATTGTTATTTGTTTGTATTTTGATGGACTTGTATGTGTTTCATTAAGGGTCTCTGGATATTCTAATCCCCAAGTGATCCCTAAATATTTTATCTATGTATGGTGGATGGGGAGATATATAACAATCCTTAGAATTGAGGTAGATTACAGTTTTAGTTTGCTAAAAGCTGCTGGGAGCAATATACCAAAAAAGGGTTGGCTTTTATAATGTGAATGGATTAGGTTAAAATCTTATAATTCTGAGTTTATGAAAATGTCCAGATTAAGTCATCATCAGAGATGCTGCCTCAACAAATGTCAGCTACTGGTGATCCTGGTCTCCTGCCATGTGATATAGTGCAATAGTAATATTTATAAGTCTGTGCCTCTCCCTTCTTTTCCAGGCCCAATTTCTCAGCATCTCATGTGTTCTCTTTCTGTGCTTCTTTACTCCATTTATTCCTGCCTCTGGCCTCCAAGATGTTTCTCTCAGCCTTTCAGTGTTTCTCTGTCTCTGCTGCTTTGTTCTGTGTGTCTCTATGTTCAGTCTTCTGTTTATAAAGGACTCCAACAAGAGGAACAATTCCTCCCCTGGGTCATGCATCACTGAAGTAATCGAATCAAAGCTTTACCTCAAATTTAAAACAATTGAATCAAAGGTTCCAACTCCACAGAAATGGATTATTCCAACAATGTGATATTTTCTGGGATCTACAAAAAGGTTCAAAATCTCATAGTTACAAATGAAATCTCAGACTGTATAAGGAATGATGGGTGGCTTAGTTTGTGACAGAGCTGATTTTAAAGTCCTTGTAATTTTATGATATTACATTAAATTAATTTTCATTGAGTGTTTCTCCTGTACTGTGCAGAGTTGCAAGTGCTTTATTCATATATTAAATACTCAGTGGTCCCATTGTTCATCTTAGGAAGGGAGCATGAATAATACCTGGATTTCTCAAATATAGAGGTTGCCTAATGCCACCCAGAGAAGAAGTAGTGGGCCCAAATATTGATCATATCTCCAACTACAATGCCTGTATTCTAGTCATCCTTGTTTAAAGCCATACTACATTTACTACATTAGGAAAGGATTGTTTTTTTAGCACTTTTGTACTCTAGTAAGAACACTTAATAACATAGTGTCAAAATATACATAAGACAATAATTCACAATTGGAAGATGCTTGCAAAAAATTCAACTTCATTTCCTCAGCCATGTAATGAGAAATCACCTCATCTGTTCTTTCCCATCTGTGATTGTTTTGCAAGAACGTCCAAAATATCTAGGAAAAGCAAAGAAATAATATCAGCATTATAGTTGCTAAAGAAAAGACAGAGTTTGAAAACAATTTTTGATTTGTTCATCCTGTTTATTCAGCTAAATAGAGCATTATTTATTTATGTCTCTATATATAATACCAACCTTCTGCATATGCTTCTAAATGACAGAAAAATGAAACATTGTCAATTCATTGCAAAAGTCAATATAAATTGGATATTCAAATTCATAAGTACATAGCAAGAATGGAACATTATAGATATTACAGATAATAAAGATGAATACATCTTATGAAATTATACCCAATAATCCAACTTAAAACATTTGTAAACTGAGCCCAGAGACATAAAAACTGCATAATTGGATTATTGCAGAAGTGCAAATACATGTAAATATTGAAATAAATGTAATCAATTTTATCAGTATTTTAAATGAGAAAAAAAATTATGCTCTTATAAATAGATGCAGAAAAAGCAGCTGATGAAAGTTAAGAACTACTTACATTAAAATTTCTCAGAAATCTAAAAGTAGAAAGGGCCTTCTTTAATCTTAGCAGGGAATCCATGTAAAAACCTTTATCTGTCATACTCACTGTAGAAGTATTGAAAAATTTCTTTTAAATTTTGGGAAATACATCAAGAATATTCACTATGCAATTTTTCCATAGTGCAGTACATCAAGAAAAATAATAGTATTAGATTTTAAATGAATAAGTCAATCTAGTTTCTTTCATATATGGCATAAAGGTATACATAAACAATCAAAGCAATCTAGAAAAAATTCCCATAAACTGAAAAGTAATTTTAACACATGTCCTGAATACAAATAAACATAGAAAAAACATTCAGCAACAACTCAAAAATAAAAAACAAATATTAAATGCCATCTACAGTGTGATCAAATTTTTAGGAGAAATTCTAAAGAAAGAAATTTATGACCTCTATAATTCAAACTAAATAGGACATATTGTTGAAAAGAATAAAAGAGATGCATATAAATGGAAATATACTCCATGTACATGGATTAACAGACAAATAATGTGAAGATGCCAGTTAACCACAAGCTTTATTTTAAATTCAGTGCAGTTCACTTAATTTCATGACTAATTGGAATATGAATTTTAAGGAAAAAATAAAGATTTGTTATTTTATACATAATGTTGGAAGTACATTTAGTTGCACCACTCTTAGTATCAGGAGAGTATTTATGGAAACTGAGTTTCTAAACAAGTCCTTTGCTAGAAATATATTTGGATTATAGGCAACTAGCTTCTTCCTAAATTTATGTGTTCATCTGTACATGAAAATTAATGCTAAATCACCTAATTACTTTAGCTTTTCTGCAAGTAATCATTCTCTTTTCCTCTCCTTAAACATGCAAGTTTTTGAGATAATATCTACCCTCCTCCTGCCAGTCATACTTTTTAAATTCTCTTTAGACTAAGTATGCAGAGCTGGACAAATGTCTAGCATGTCCATGTATTTGGTCATAATAACATTATAGCAATTGTTTTGTGTTGGAGAAAATTGTACTTATCAGCATGTCCAAGCTGTATAGCTAAGTAGTGCTGCTGTAATTGAACAAAGGTCATTCAAGGGGATAAAAGGTCATCAGAAGGAGTCAGAATGTGACTTTAATTAACCTTGTTTTTACTGTTGTTTTTGTTTGTTTCTTTTATTCTGAATTTAATGTGAAATGTAAATATGAGATCTGAGCTAAATTCTCTCAATTAGATGGATTTTTATGTTATCAATCATTTTTCTCTACATTTAATCCTGTGTAGTAACCAACTTACTCTCTACATAAATTTGGAATATTTATAATATTTATTAGAGGGCTGCCAAAATATTAAATTGCCTGTAATATACTCACATATCTTTCTACCTCTAAATTTGATTCATTTTTCATATCTACATTTAAATTTCACTTATTGCAGAATATTTCTCCTGATACCTGCTTACATTAACATCACACTTTCTTCCCTTTTTATCATTTACAGACCCAGTTAAATTAAATACCCTTATTTTTTAACCCACTCTATTGCATGCAATTCACTGTAATGAGAGTTTTCACTGAATATTGGTGATCTGATTGTCTATATCTTTTAGTTGTAAACATCTTGAGGGGAGGTTCTAGGTATACATCTCTGGATTTCCATCCTTAGCATTCCTCAAAAAATTTGTTTGCTAATTTGATAAATGAGTACAAATTAATTTATAAATAAGTGTATATATTAGGGCTCTCTAGGGAAACAGAATCAACAGGAGATATCTGTAAATAGGATGAGATTTTATAAAATTCTCTCATGTGACAGTGGGGATGCACAAATCCAGATTCCACAGGCATGTTGCAAACTAGGGATTCTGATAAAAGGCAGATGAATGTCATTGATGAGTTCCCTGGAGATGTTGGTTGTCCAAAGAAAAGTTGGGAAATTCTGTCTGAATGCTGAAATCACTTCCCCTTTCAAGGCATTCAATTGATTGATTACAAAGTTACTCATTGCTGATGGCAATCTCCCTGGGTGATTGTAAATGTAATCAGCTATCTATTGCAGTAAACTCACTGATGGCTAAAGTCCATAAATGTCCTTGTATTACAATTAGCCCAGTGCATGCTTGACAAACAACTGGGCAAAATTACATGGCCTAGTTGTCACATCACCTTAAACATAGCAGAGTATAAATATGTAAGCAGGTTTTCACTGCAAAACAAATTACAAGGCAAAACTTGATATTGATTACAGTTATAGAATGTCACATTTTAAATCTCTGCTTTGGATTATTTTTACATCAGAACAATATATATAGAGAGATTTAATCTCACAAAGGGATATATGTGGAGGTTACAGAGTGACACTGAATCGATCATAGATCATGAAGCATGTTCCCTCACCAGCATCTCCTTCATCTCTCTGGTTTTTTGAGTTCCACAGAGTGAGATTGTCCATAATTAACTGTATGATCCGGCTGCATTTCTTTCTTAATAATTTCAAATGCATCCTGGTAAGCCTATTGGGAGTTCAACACAGTGGTTTGTTTATTGTCTCCAGATGCCAGATATCTAAAATAATCTCCTTTCATTTTCAAGTAGATCACCTTACTTTCACTGGCCATGTTGCATTGAGAATAAGGTATTTGTCCAGAAGCTCCATAGCATCATTGCAGATGCACTGTAGTTCCTATTTCTATCTACTCTTTGCGCATATGCTGCTGCATCTCATTCCTCTCTTATTTCTTTTCAGTGCTGGAAATGACACCTCTAGAAGAGCAGCGAGCACCTTCCACATTCTTGTACGCAACAGAGAGCAGAGTTCTCCCTTCATTGGAAAGTGCGAGCCCCTGTTACTCGACTACCTTCATGGCTGCCGACATAATATCATAGCGCTCAGCCCGCTCAGCAACTTTGGCTTTCTATACCAGCTCACTTTTATCCTTGGTCATTCCTGGGGAGGATGGCAGCTGCAAAGGCGCTTCTGAACTAAGCATAGAGACTCTGGCCACTACCTTCCGAAGCCCCCCTCCTCAGGCATTGGCCGTAGTGGCAGCTCCACTTTCTCTAGAACAATATTTTTATTGCTCATGAGTACCTCTAGTTTCCTCTATTATCAAATTTTAAATGGCTCTGTATTTTAAAGTAGCAGCCAGGTATTAATTTGCATTAAGGGAAGTCCCCTGCCTTATGGATGCACCTCTACAGTTTTCCTAATATCTGGATTGCTTTGAATTCCTTCTCATTAAACTTATTCAGATATTATAGAATAATCATGTATGCTTATTTTTTATTAATTGTGTGAATTTTAATGCCCTAATTGTAGAAGTAAGGAAACTTACAGGCTCTTTCCAATCACACTATTTGGGCCCACTCTCCCAAATATTTTAAATATTTTTGTACAGATTTCAACAAAGCAATGATGGAGAAGACTCCATCCCTGAATCCACTTCATTTACAAAGAATAGTAATTGAAAATCACACAGTGACCACAGCAACATCAATAATTATCACCTTGATGAAAGTTAATATTTATTGAGTGCTAGCTATGAGTCTAGCAATATTGTGAACAGTTTGCAACTGTTAACTAGTTCAAATCATGTAAATATTGGTCTTTTCCTATATGACTGTTTTGGTCAGCCAAAGGCGTGCCTTTTGAAATATACCAAAGATTGGTCGGGCTTTATAAAGGGTATTTATTTGGGGTAGAAGCTTACAGTTACCAGGCCACAAAGCATAAATTTCTTCCCATACCAAAGTCCATGTTATGGAGAAAGATGGCTGCCGACGTCTCCAGGGTTCAGGCTTCCGGATTCCTTTGTTTCCGGGGCTGCGTTTCTCTCCGGGCTTAGCTCCCGCTTTCTTCACGAGTTCAGCTGAAGACCATGAGACTCTCTGCGCTGCGTCTCTCCACAAGGCCAGCTGCAGCCCATCCGGTGATCAGCTCACTCCAACATCAGAACTGCTTCTTTAAATCTCCTTCTCCAAATCTCCTCTCTGCTTCTCTCTAATCTCTGCTTCTA